>VVHJ01042313.1:0-21648 GCA_015107715.1 Tylochromis polylepis | reverse complement strand
AGGTTTGACAGGACGAGTTGCAGCAAGAAAGCCATCGCTAAGACGACAGAATAAGACAAAGAGGCTTGCCTGGGCCATGAAACACCACCATTGGACTACTGAAGACTGGAAGATGGTATTATGGACTGATAATCAAAATTTAAATCTTCGGTTCATCACGCAGGATCTTTGTACGCCATTGAGTAGGCGAAAGGATGGTTCCACAGTGTGTGGCATCAACTGTCAAACATGGAGGAGGACGTGTGATGGTCTGGGGATGTTTTGCTGGATCCAGGGTCGGTGACTTGTACAGAATGAGAGGCACCCTGCACCGAAACCTACCACAGCATTCTGCAGCGCCATGCAGTACCCTCTGGTATGAGCCTAGTTGGTCAGGGGTTCATCCTACAGCAAGATAATGACACAAAACATAAGTCCAAGCTATGCTAGAACTACCTCAGGAAAAAAGAACAAGATGCTAAGCTTGAAAACATGGAGTGTCCAGCACAGTCTGCAGACTTAAACCCCATCGAGCTGGTTTGGAATGAACTGGACAGAAGAGTGAAAGCAAAGCAACCTACAAGTGCCACACATTTATGGGAACTTCTGCTACAGATATGGGAAGAACTTTCTGAAGAATATTTGATTTCTGTTTTAGAAAGAATGCCACGGGTGTGTTCAGCTGTTATATCTGTCAAAGATGGCTACTTTGATGAGTCAAAAGTTTAGAATACATTTTGGTCTATAAATTGACTCTATGATTTCTTTTTTTAACTCCAATTGCTTATTTGTACTATGCTTTCATTTCAGTGTGCGATGAGACATTAAATGTATAATTTCCAATAAAAAACTGGAAAAATTGGGGTGTTCTAAAACTTTTGACCGGTAATATATATATTTATGTGTGCACGCGCGCGCGTGTGTGTGTGTGTACCTGGCTACAGACATTTTTTCCCCCATGTTTCAAACAGCAACCCTTTAACTTGAATTTCAGGACAAAGTAGCAGGAGCCAAATTCAGGCAAAAAGAGCAGGAGGTGAGCAAAGATCGTGTTGCGCATGTCTGTTTTCAACAAACTGTTTGCCAGTTTACAACCACCTACAGTACATTCCACAAGATGTCATAGTATAACTCTGTGTTGACCGTCCCAGGGAGAGGAATTCATGACGAACAACTTAGTAAATGTCACAAAAAACAAGGAGCGTGTTCCTGGTGTGCCTCTTTTGAACTTTGACACTGGACGTTTTGATGGAGAACTTCTTCTTGGTCTCCAGCTTTCAATTCCAGACAATCCTTGACTTTAAAGTCAGGTCATTTTGACAAAGAACTTGATGTTTGCGCTCTATACACATTTCAGGTCCATGGTGACATTGCAGATGCGATTTCAGCACAACTGCACTGCAGATAGTCAGAACACTACTTTCAGAAAGCTACATAAAAAGCCACACTTGAACTGGTGCAGGTAGCCAAAAGGCACTACCTATCAGGGGAGACTGGCCAAATTTAAACCACCTATGATTTCGTCTTTTAGTGGGTGCAGTTGCTGAACTTTGTATTTCCACCTTACATTAACTATGTTAATATCCTTTTGTTACAGAGAAACAAGCTGGAGAAAATCCCAGCAGGAGCTTTTGACAGCTTGCCCAATCTCAGAGAATTATATCTTCAGAACAACCTTCTCAGCAACGAGGGCATGGACAATGAGACTTTCAGGTGGACAAAAATCTTCACTCATGAAGTTTACCAATAAACAGATTTCAACATCTTGCCATTGCCAGTTGTGTAAATATGAAAACTATCCTTTCAAGAGCAAATTCTCTTCAAAGACAACATCATATCCTTCCTTTTCTTTGCTTGTAGCCAACTCAGCAGCCTTGAGTGTTTGGATTTGTCAAATAACAACCTCAGCGTCGTCCCAAGGGGTCTCCCTCGCAGTCTTGTGCTGCTACACTTGGAGAAGAATGCCATCCACAGTATCCCTGGAGATGCTCTAACGTCAGCCCGAAATCTTGAATACCTGCTCCTCCACAATAACAAACTTCGTTCCCGTTCTATCCACCCAGCTGCCTTCCAGGTAAATATGGACAATATAAATGACCCAATTTCAATTGTAAGGACAAGTTGGAAGAAGTAATTTGTACAGCTGCATGGCAGTGAACATTATTCAACAGTGGATCACCCATTTGAAATCTTAAATTTGCTTTTCACTAGGGCTTGAAAAAGCTGCACACTCTTCACATGCACAACAATTTGCTGGAGCGTGTTCCCAGAGGCTTGCCTCGCCGAGCAAAGACTTTAATGCTGCTCCATAACTCTATTTCTGAAATTGGCCGCAACGACTTGATCTTTTTGTACACGCTGATCGAACTCAACCTCAGCTACAATAAGCTTACCAGCCCCAAGATGCACCGTGAGGCTTTTAGGAAGCTACGTCTGCTGGAAACCCTGGACCTGTCAGGGAACAGCCTTACCTCAATGCCCAGGGGTCTTCCTCGCAGTCTGCTAGTGCTCGAAATCAAGAACAACCTGATCAACTCTATACCAGATGGTACGCTGACAAAGATGGAGAAGTTACGAAAGCTGATCCTGAGTGATAACCAGCTGAAACTGAACTCAGTCTACCAGGGAGCCTGGATGGAGCTCACTGCGCTCACAGTGAGTGGAAGAGACACAAGTGGGATAGTCACGGGAAAAAAAAATGATATTGTTTGCTGCATGAATCTGAACATTTAGGAACTTTATGAAGGCTTAGTACTAGGTTATTCCTGATCTTTCACCAAATTACAATCCAATATGGTGCAGAAAAGGGCAAACTTAGGATTTTTTACTTGTGTATACCAAGCAAAGTGGCTATTGGTTAGACAATAGTGATGTAGATGTTAAAAAAAATTGAAAGGTTTTCTTTCACAGTTATGTGAACGTGATCACAGAAAACATGGCTGAAGCAGTGACATTATTGCCAGAGTCAAGCCTGGTCATGGTATGATGGTAAAAGCTGAATTAATGACGGATGGATCTTGGCATTGTTTTTATGTACAGTAACGTTAGTGATGTGAACGTTTTCAACTAAAACTTGATGTTGACACAAGTGGAAATATTTACTGGGATATAACACCAGTCCAAAATCTATGGAATTGCTACAACTGGCAAAAACCATTTAATGGTCCTAAACAGGTTGTTGTATAACAATATTTCCATCACAATTTATACAAGACAATACGCTTACTGTAGTCTTCGCCAAAATATAGTGCAGCACAATAGCACTGCCAGCAATGGCAGAAACCTGCAATGTGAAATTTGAAAGTAATCATTCTGGGAGTGAAGCGTTCACTCCCAGAATGATTCATTCCAGAGAAGTAGGGCTAATGTTTACATACAGGCCAAGTTTTCAAGGAGGTTTGTTATTAATTATGCATCTTTTATTTTTAGACGCTGGACCTGTCTGGTAACCTAATGACACACATCCCCGCTGACCTACCCGAGTCTCTGGAATACATTTACCTGCAAAATAACCGCATCTCCAGCATTCACGGTTCAGCTTTTGAAGGCACTCCCAAAATCAAAGGCATCTTCCTCCGGTAAGGGACTCACAGATAAAGTAAATATATTTAGTCTTTAGCTGTATATTTTCATGCCCTGATTTATTTATTTTTTTTACCCCAGATAGACAGCTTTAAACCCTTTAACCCAGTTTAGCCAGTAAATGCTATAAGATCAATGTGAATAACAACAGCTTCTGTGGATAAACGCTTGTTTTTATGGATTTAACAAAAATATGTATGTACTTCCAGCTGCTCAAAACTGTATCAGATCAAAAAAGAATAAAAAGTGAGTCATAGTCATGTAATTAAACTTCAGCTCTAAACAATAAAAACTGAACAGAAGAAGCAGAAGCATCTAGAAGCACTAGCTTTGCCTTATCCTCAGTTTTACTAACAAGCTTCTTCCACGCTCTTAAACCACTGAAATGGCCCTGTTATTGCTGATGTGGCCTGTTCTCTGTACAGGGAGCTCCAGGATGAATTAAATTCTCAAATGCTTGTTTGCAAAAGCTGTTTTATTGCATCACATGTTCAAGCACAAGTCTGCTTTCCAAATGCACTGATCTTCACTGGGGGGAGGATACTCGTGCAATAGAAGAACGGCTGTGAGCTTAAAGATATTTAACCAACTTAAAAAAACATTGTCTTACCACAAGAGACTCATAGACCTGCCGCAGCTGCAGATGAACTTAAAACACCTGAGTTTCTTAATGTTCTCAGCACGCTATAACTCTAAGGGAGATAGCAATAGCATAAAAATCAAAATAGCATAAAATGTTAATTTCACAGTACTCAACAAAGTTATAGACCCAGAGCGTAGATTTCCAATAATTAAATTATCTACACATAACAAAAAGTTATCTATTGTCAGTGTATATGGCCCAAATGTTGATGACCCCTCATTCTTCCACGCTTTTTTTTACTGCACTCTATGAACACCTAGATTGTTCACTTGTTCTTGGTGGCGACCTCAACTTTGGACTAAATAGAGAAATGGACAGGCTCAGTAAAGCTGGAACTCAGCGCAATGTGAGGTCCACAAATATAGTTAAACAGTACATGAGCAATTACGGACTTTGCAATGCATGGCAAACTCGTCACCCCAACCGTAAGGAATATATCTCTTGATGCATGCTCAATCATCCAGGTAAGTCCTCTGTCAGTGCGCCCCAGGGTGGCTGTGGCTACAGTGTAGCTTGCCATCACCAGTGTGCGAATGTGTGAATGGGTGGATGACTGAATGTGTAAAGTGCTTTGGGTCCTTAGGGACTAAGTAAAGCGCTATAAAAAATACAGGCCATTTAAGTAGATCCCAAAAGGTCGATTCTGTTCATCTGGACGTGGCGTCGTCATTGGGAGAAATGTTTCGTCACTCATCCAGGTGACTTCTTCAGTCTCAGCTGACTGCAGGTTTCCCCAACCTTATAAACAGGACATTTGCACAATGACTGAAACTAGCACCACTGAAGGAACGGGCTGTGAGGTCAGTTCCTTGGTCATTAATATGCAAATTGTCATGACCATTGACCAACAACCACTGATCAAAGACCAGTGATCATTGATCAAAGAACATTGATCAGTGGCCATGAGTACCATTCACAGAGAGTTGGGGAATGGCTGCAATCACAGCATTGTAAGATGGTGAAAGAGGTACTGAAAAGGGAAAGACCATCTCTGAATCGAGGAGGGGCCTAAGGGTACATCTTTCAGCCCATTGTTCATTCAGTGGGCTGGTTTCAGTTATTGTGCAAATGTCCTGTTTATAAGGTTGGGGAAACCTGCAGTCAGCTGAGACTGAAGAAGTCTCCTGGATGAGTGACGAAACATTTCTCCCACTGAAAACGCTACGTCCACATGAACAGATCAACTTTTTGGGACATAAGGAATATACACTGCTCAAAAAAATAAAGGGAACACAAAAATAAGACATCCCAGATCTGAATGAATGAAATATTCTTATTAAATACTTTGTTATTTACATAGTCGGATGTGCTGACAACAAAATCACACAAAAATTATCAATGGAAATCAAATGTAGCAACCATGGAGGTCTCAAGGTCTCCGTCTCATGCTACCACTAGAGTGAAATCACCGCCAGCATTCAAAAGTGACCAAAACATTGATTGTCGATCAGTGTTGCTTCCTAAGTGGACAGTTTGATTTCACAGAAGTGTGATTGACTTGGAGTTACATTGTGTTGTTTGAGTGTTCCCTTTATTTTTTTGAGCAGTGTACTTTCTTCTTACACGTCCATCACTCCTACTCTCGTCTGGATTATTTCCTAGTCAGCAGCTCACTGCTGAGTGACATTTCGGACACTGAGATACACCCTATAGCTGTCAGTAATCATAATAAATAAGAAGTTCATTCTGCCAAAAACTGGAGATTTAAGACATCATTGCTTAAAGATGAAAATTTTATTAAATATTTTTAAAAACAGTGGGCTTTATATTTACACTACAATAGCCTGCCTGGAACATCAGCGTCTGCTCTCTTGGAGGCAGTGAAAGCTGTGATGAGAGGTGAAATAATTTAATTCTCATTACATAAGAAGAAAAGAGAAAACAAATGTATTCATGAATTAGAGAAAGACATTAAATCCTTAGAAGAAGCCAATGTGTCCTCGCTGGAGCAGAAAATGTTGAGCAAAATACGTAAAGCAAAACTAGAGTTAAATAAAATTATGGATGAAAAGAAAGAAATTCCTAGTACAAAGACTTCAGCTGCAAAATTTTTAACACGGTAACAAATCAGGTTGATTTCTAGCTAACCGGTTAAAAATAAATAAATAAAAAACAACTATATGTTCTGTTAATGACTTAAGTGGGAATACAGTTTATGATCCTGAAAGAATAAACAACACTTTCATGGACTTTATATATTTATATAAAACTTTATATTCACCACAGATAAACCCATCGAAAGACAAAATTAATCAGTTTCTTGATAACATAACCCTTCCAAAATTATCAGACAGTCAAGCAATGGCACTGGATCCACCGCTGACATCAGGGGAACTCCAGGAATTCCTGATAAGCATGCCCAGTAATAAGACTCCGGGTCCAGATGGATTTCCAGCAGAATTCTATACAGAATTCCGGACAATTCTGGCATCAATATTCCACAGAATGTTGCAGGAAATTTAAAAAAAAATGGCTGACTGCCACCAAATATGAATTCTGCCAACATTAGTCTCCTGCTGAAACCAGGCAAACACCCTGTATTGTCGTGGCCAGCGGGAGCTGGCTGAGTGTGTTGAGAGCAGGACCCAAGTGCAGGACACTGAAGGAGACGAGGCGAGGTTTGCGAACGAAAGGCGAGCTGTATTCAAGCTGACACAAGAACCATAAACGAGACCCAGTCTACACAAAACATGTACATCACAGGAAAGAAAAACCAAAACATGACCACTAAGGCAAAAGATTAACTTTAACTAAGACTGACATTTGAACTACGACAATGGCTAGAACGCCGTGAGGGGAAATAGGCAGACGTAAAAGACAAAGACTTAAATACACACAGGAGGTGATCTGGGGAAGTGAAGACACATGAGGAAACAGCTGACAAGAATGAACACAACGACACCACAGGGGAAGTGTAAATAAGCACATAGAACATGGAGATGAGACTTTCAAAATAAACAGGAAATATGACGAGACGGACATGACGCGAACTTGACAACATGAGACATGCGGACACCAAAACACACGAAGAGCAAGGGAGACTAAACACAGGGGATGGAGACACAAGGGGAATCTAATCCACAATGAACTATGACTGCAACCGAGAGTACCAAAAAATACTAAAGAATGAAAACTAGAATATAATTAAATGGCAAAATACAAAGAAACTCAAAACGCTGGGTTGCATGAGCCAGGACCATGACATGTATTTCCTACCAGCAATCATCCAATATCCCTTATTAACGTCGACCTTAAGATAATCTGCGAAGCTCTCTGAAAAAGATTAGAGAAGATAACACCCCTCATAATACATCCTGACCAAACTGGTTTAATAAAAGGGAGGCATTCATCAATAAATACATGTAGCTTACTTAATTTAATAGACTGTTCATGCAGTAAAAACATTGAAACTACAATGTTGTCTCTAAATACAGAAAAAGCATTTGACAGAGTTAAGTGGAACTTTTTATTTGCAGCTTTACACAAATTTGGTGTTGGAAACTGTCGGGTTCATTTTATGAGAGAAGATGAAGAAAAATAAGCTTTTAAAGATTTAAATCCTTCAGCAAACCGAACGAACAAAAGAGCACCACACCCAGGCAGTGAACACTTTTATTATGTGTCATAAAAACAGGATGTTAACATGGTTGGTTAAAAACTTAGGGGAAGGCTGCACGGTTTTAGACTTGGCTCCCCTTATTTGGCCTGGGTCCATCCCTCAGGTCATTTGACAGATTAGTATTACAATACGGGATTAACAAGAATAGATTTTTAGACTATCAACAAATTAAGTCTACTGTAATAAAGAAATTTAGGCCTAATTAAATCGAATTACAAACACCGTAAAGTGTGGTGCAATTTCTTAATCTCAAAACCCCCAAATTCTTTCCTAAAATATACAAAACACGGTCAAAAATAGATGAATCATTATCCTTTCCTATTGTGAAATGGGAGGTGGCTCTATCAGTCAGCCTTGATCACAACTTCTGGTGCCAGATATGTTTAAAAACCTTAACATGATTGGAAACCCAAATCTACAATTAATACAATACAAAAGACTACATAGAGTGCACTACACAGGTCAACGGATGTTCAGGATGGGTTTTACATCATCTAACACCTGCTCACACTGTCAAGGCAATACACCTGACCATTACATCAGCGCTCTTTGGTTCTGTCCACCAGTTCAGAGGTTTTGGTGAAGACTTATCAAAGTGTATGAAATGTAACATTCCAGCCTCCCCTTTAGTTTGCTTTTTTTGGGAAACCTAGATGATGTCACTATGGAGCTGAACACAGTCCACATGGCTCTCGCTGCCTTATGCATTGCTAAGATGTCCTTGTGAACTGGACAAATAAAAATAATCTTAGAGACCTTAAAACCAATATAGAGACCTTTTGTCGGATCATGTCAGTCTTGAGACAGCCTCTGCCGCCACATCAGATCAGTCTCTCTGGGCTCCTTTGATTGGGATGGGCCTGTGTATGACTGTTTGTCTATGTCTATGTGCCAAGTCAGGTCTTAGACTCCCCCTCTCTCTTAGAACATCTCAGGCTCCCCCAGGTGTGGGGCCTATTTCCCCCCACCACATTCCCTGCCAGTGGTTGGCGCCCCCACCTGCCGCCACCGGTGGTCCTCGGTGTTCGGGGTTGAATGCTCAGTTGTGTGGTGGCTTGCTTCCAGCGGCTGCTTGGCGGGGCCTGGGCTCCCTGGCTGTGTCGGGCACCTGGCGGGGGTGAGGTGCCCTTGGGTCTTCTGTCCTTCTTCTGTCCCCTGGTCTTGTCTGTTATGGTTGTAATGATCCAAAATAAAAAATCCTAATGAAGTTCTAATAAAATATGACTATCAAGTGGACCATTATAGTGAATGCTGTAATGCTCCACTTGTGAAAGTAAATTTGTTGGGCACTTTTTGGCCTTCAGAAAACAACTCTGACTACTACACTGCCGGACAGGACAAGGAAAAAAAAGAGAGGAGGAAACGGCTGTGAGGAACTTATTGCTTTGTTTATACTGCTTAGTTTATAAGCAACAGCTGCAGTCAAATACACAGAGTTCTTCCAAACACATTTTTTTTCTTTAAACACTCAACTCAGATTGATTTTAGGGGAAATGAGAAGGTTTGGATTCCCGAATATATTAAGAGAACTCACTCTCAAGGTTCAAAGTAATTCTGGAACCTGGTCAAGTCTGGCTACCAGCATCCGATAAAGATGCACTGCATCAATTTTCACCTTTATTACCTTTGTGGAGCAGGTGTAGTCTACATGCAGCCATTAATACACACAACCAACTTATAGTAAAACAAAAAAGAACTATAAAAAATAACTAAAACGAAAACAATAAAAACAAAACATGAAAAAACAAAATTACAAAACAACAACAGGGAGAAAACTGAGCACAGACTAACGGATCGTGTTAGACATCGTTTGTACACAAATTCCGGTCAGTTGAACATGTTAATCACATTCATCGATAACCCGTTCATATCCTAAATGCTGCTGAAATGTGTGCGACTTTGCGTCGGCAGCACGCTCACACAGTGTCTGATTGGTTTGGTGAATAGCGGGTTGCTTGCAGGTTAAAGTGTCTGCACTTGTGCAGAATGTAGTTGCAGATCGATCCGGTCGAGAGTCACTTCACTTCACTCTAACAGCCTACATACATCTGCTCATTTTCTAGGACAGAGGTGTCAAACTCTTTTTAGCTCATGTGCCACACACGGCCCAATTTGCCCTCAAGTGGGCTGAACCAGTAAAAACGTTTTATAACACTGGAGTTAGAAAACATGGAGTAAGTGATGACATGCTTAGTTACCACAGACCGATGTTTCTTCACATGGCGGTCATTTGTCTTACTGTGCAACTTGTTTACAACTTTATATAATCATTTACTGACTAACATTTCTATGCAGACTAGAGAGGACAGCAGAGTTTAATCACCTGATTGCGCACATCTCTAATTTTAATGTCGATTAAAAAAAAAATAGAAATAACAACAGATAAAGTCCAACAACAGAAACATTTGATAGGATTAAGAGCAGTGCTTAACGGCTAAATGAAACCGAGTTCTTGGCAAAACAAAAAGCAGCTGTGACAATCCACAATACACGAAGAGCTTTGATCTTTGTGTGACCACACCATGAATGTTGTGTCTTTGCCTTGAGTTTTCTAAAATCCTCTTTGGAAGTGTGTGACCAAAACATTATTTGGGCTTTACTGAGCCCTTTTGCAACAAAGCTCTTGAACTTGATTCACTGAACCTGCAAAACGCAAGACATCAACACTATTTTGCGCTTACTGTTTTCTGCACAGCAATGTGTTTTTTTCCTGTTAAATGTCCTTTCTAATAAATGTACACTGATCCCAGAACAAAAATATCTTCATCATCGTTATGCATGCAACTTTTTTTTTTTCCAGAAAAAATATTATTACCAAGTCTGAAATAAAAGCCTGAATTATCAAGCATCAAATTAATTACCAGCTGTTCTTTAGAGGAACATCGTGCAAGAGGTGTGTAGTGTGTACACCTGACACTGATTTCATGCCAGATGTTCAGTTTCAGAGGCATGAATATTGTTCGTAATTTCTGCATAGGCAGTTTCCTAAAGAACATACAAGGAAATGGCAATAGACTGGATCACCTCGTATACACCATATATGACATTTATTTCAATTTATTCTAGTGTTTAAAGACAGTGCAGTCAAAACTCCCTCCATATCTGGCTCTGGTATTTCTGAATTTTCTCTGAAACCCTGAACTTTTAAATTTTCATCAACTTAAGTCACAAGAACATCAAATGACTTTGGTGTGGACGTCTAGAAAAAAGTGTTATTAGAGTCACCAGCCTTAAAAATCAGTACTTGAAAGCTCCTGAGATTAGAGGCTACATTAATGCTTTGCAGAGTTCATGCTACAGACACACCTCAACCAGAAATGTTTGGAGCAGACTATGTGAAATCAGTTCATCATGGTCGAGGTGCTGAAAAGACCAGGGGAAATCTGGACTTTTGATCTGAATGTGAGTCCAAGTGTGAGATTTTTGGCTCCAGCTGCGGTGTGTTTATGAGGCAGACAGAACTGATAGCATCAACATGTGTTTCCAACACAAAGTATGAAGGCAGGGGCTTTGCTGATGACACTGACCGCAACATCCTGCGGTGACACGGTGTCCCATCTGGTCTGAGCTCAGCGGGAACACTGATTTGATTTTTAATGGAACAATGAGCTGAAGCACACACAGCGAGGCTCTGAGAGGGCTGTTTGACTAAGAGACGGAGTGATAAAGCTGCATCTGACCGCAACCTAAAATCAATGACGTGGTTTGAGATGAGCTGGAGAGCAGACTGAAATTAGAGCAACAAACAAGTGCTCAGCATATGTGCGAAACGTGTGAATTTACTTTGATGAAGCTACAATTTAGAACACTTTCTTGCTTCCTACATAGAAACAGAGGTCTTGTTCATAGCTTTTATTGTTCTATAATGTAAAAAACAGCTACATTCAGTTGATCCCCTACTCACAAGGAAGAAAAACAGGAAGAAAAAAAACTTTCACTCGACTGGAAGTGTATGCATCTCAGTTTTGGGTAGGTCTGTCACAGGTTTTTTTAAAATTTTTTTTATAGATATCTAAATTTAGATCCAACACCTTAAAGCTAATTTGCGTTGTTACATTTTCCCCTTTTCATCATTTAAAAACTTACATATGGCTAAGTGAATAGTTTTACTTCACAAAGGTAAACTGTTTTCAGAAACAATGTTGTCCTCTGGTCTGTTACTAATCAGTAAAATTTGCTATGTGTTGAACATTCTGACTGAGTTTCATTTTGCAGAGTACTGCAGCGGGGCCTCTAATCTCCCCATCTCCGCTAACTTGTGTGCATTCAGCAAATTTTTCCTCTTTGGTTTATTCCACAGAGTGCAGGCTAATACCCACGAGCCCTGCAGCTGAAACAGCGGTCAGACAAGAAGAAAGATGTTTCCGACATGCTCTTTCATGGCTTTTGTTCGATTTCATTTCAAATATGACCTCAAGCTGGCTGCTTTATGGCCAGTGTTTACAAGTCCTGAACCCTTCCAGCGTCATTGTGTTTTTAGTATCAGCTGCTGGCACATTTCACTTTTTTGTCTCTTTAAAAGAATTTTTTTAAATTTCCACCCAAATCCCTTTGCAGCTGGGAGCCTTTGGCCCGAGTTGATTCAAAGCTGCTGGGATGCTAGTGTCTGTTGTTGAAGTGGGAGGACGACTTATGCGTGTGTGTATTTATTACTGAGTTACATGTTGTCTAAGTTTTAAACTTCATCAACAACATATGCAAATATTTTCAGTGATCAATGCAATAAATTCCATTTGCATCAGACATGGTTTTAGATAAAAGTCAGTCGACACCTGTGAGCTTGACGGTTTCAAAGTAAGAGACTGGGTGCAGCTGTATGTAGCATACTTCTGCTCAGTGCTCAGCTGTACAGATTTTTATAGATGTGACTGCTGATCATTGTTTTTTTGCTTTGAACCTTTGAAAGTTTTGTAATTAAAAGACTACTTTGATTAACTATCTGGTTTTTTTTGTTCTTCTCATTTTTTAAATTTAAGGTTTAACCCCCTGTCTGTGGACGCTGTGGATGAGAGTTCCTTCAAATACCTGTCCAACTTGCAGGTGCTGGACACTGGTGCGGGAAACCCCGACCTCCCCGTTCAAAAAGAGGAGATCGAAGAGGAGCAAGAGTAGACCTGGGTTGATTGAACTACAATTGGACTGCATTGCATCAAGGACAGAAAGAGTTTTTAAATGGGAATGTACCTGTGAATATTATTTCCCGGGTTCATTTTTGTATCGTGGCAGCGTCACATATTTCTGGTGCAGGAAACCGGATGAGGTTACTGATGTTTCCATTTTTTGGGGCTGGTTATTAATGCATATCTTTATATCTGACCTTTAATTATTTTTGTCTTTGATCATTTTATTGTTTCTGTGCCTTACCCTCAAAGATTTATTGGCAAAATCTAATGTGAACTTCCCCATGTAAATGTTTCTGAATCGATACAAAGAATGTAAGCAGAGTGAAAAATTCTGCTCCCACTGTGTGTGTCTTTCTCTGCTTTCTCTTTTCTTTCATAGCCGCCTGCCGTGACTCATTGGCTTAAAAAAAAAGAAAGAGTGATTTTACTTTGCAACAAAAGTGCCAATATAAGCACAAGATTTCCACTGAAACCAACAAAGCCACAGAAACTGTTGAATCAAACCTGGCAACAAGTATTCTCAAAAAAGGCAGCAATTTAAGGTCATTATTCTGAACATAAAGCTTGCTTTTTACATAAGTAATTGAAGTTTTGGGAATAATGCAGCAGATCCAATCTAAAACATTTAATGTTTATTTTTAAGATGGTAAAGAAAGAATGAATAGCGGCAAAAGTAACAATGGGAAAGCTTTAAAGTTGCAGTTCTTAAAATCACCATGATATCAAGCGTATTTATTCATCAGCTTTTTAGTCTTTCACTGGATTTGCATTCTGTAATTGCTTTCTTTTGTTACCGTCTGAGTTTACCGATCTGGGAGAGAATGCAAATGAAAAGCCCTCTGTGGAGTTTTCTGGTAAACAATCAAAAGTTTACGTTCCATTTTACACCTGAAACACATCCTTGGCGTCCAGCTAATGTGTTGACTACATTTTTTTTTTCTTTTTTGCTTCCTCCCTCATAAAAGTTTTGCAAAACCAGTTTTCTGCAAGAATAGTCCCCAGCATGCTTACTTGTGACAGCAGCTGCCTCCTCTGATTCATGTGGACACGTTACAGCCACCTGTTCGAAACTCCAATGTGAACCTCTGAACGTCAACGGACAAGAGGCTCACAGGAAACGGTACGTCAGAATTACCTAACAGGAAAAAACACCACCACTCTCTGGACTTCTGGTTTCATAGCAGGCACTTGTGAGATCATCTAGAATGAATAGGCACTATCAGTCCCTTTACAGCAGTATACTGTAAGTGCTTTATATTTCAGTCATGACCACTATAGTCAAAGAAGATACCATTTCCATCTGCGGTAATTTATGAGAAGCAGCATAGCCCTGGCACATAATTCAAAAGCCTTCAGTGACATCGATCAGGTCATATACAACTAGCCGGAGTGGACGAGGGTTGCAAAGCAACTTGCAGATATGCAGAACTGTAGGCAGGCTTAAAAAACGTTTCATGTTATAGTCCAAAAACATCAGACATAAATCCTTACTGTTTTGCTGTGATCTGGTTTTCTAGTGTATTATCTTTTAGAAATGGGGTGCTAAAAAGGAGGCGAAAGAAAGAAGTTCTGTCAGAATCCAACAAATCCTTAAAAGACAAATTAGTACACATTAGCAGTAGCTCGTGAAAAAAAGTCTTTCCTGTAAGAAAAAATAAAAGACATAAAACTGATATTTTATCTGCAAAAAATATTTTATTGTTTTAGGTGTTAAGCTTTATTCACTCCTTTACATTAAGGACTATCTTAAGAGCGTCCTCGAGGGGAATTACAGCCAAAGTTTAGTATAATGTCAGAAACATAAAGTGAACAGGAGACTGGTAATTGATTCTGTCCACTCAGAGCATATTTGCTGCCATCAACCATCGATACACATCACTTATTAATGGACACCTTGCCTTCACGCTGCTTAACAAAAAATAGATTAACTGAAATCATAATAACTGCAACCTCATTAGGTTTACTTAAGGACAAGATTAATTAAGAACAGTACAGCTTTAATCAGGATTATAATGATTTTTTCTGCTATTACTAAACAGTTTGGATAAATTGTACCGTTTTACCAGCCAGTGGGTTGGTTTAATGGTAGTGGTCGTCTTGAAAAGCAGTGATTTACCTGCAGTGAAGGTAAATGTACATATTATTATCTTCCACTATGATTAATAACGTCAGCTTACGAATGAAATATTTTAAATCTATCAACAAAACTGAAGCTTCAACCCATGCTGATTTTGCTGCCCCTGTAGTTCATTCGTGTTTTCTAACGGCATACATATTTCAGTATAAAATCTCCCTTTACTGATATGAATGCAAATATTGTCATACACATACAGTCAAAGAACACAAGTATAAATGATTTGAAAAGGCTGAAAAAGTCTGTGTGTTTCACAACATTCAGACGAAAAGCTTGTCACTGTTCCTGCAGCTTCTCCCACACAGGGCAGCGTCACTGCTCTGACGTGGAGCTACAGCAGATCTGTTCGGTATTATAAAAATAAGCAGGACACCATCCTGAGAAAAACACATCTCAGTCAGTAGGCTCTGAATTCTCTGATGTTTGCTGTGTAAAGCGCTGAGAAAAATTATTAATGGAACAAAACGACAGATGATTAAATTTCTGCCTTTATATGACAAAAGTGAAATGTACAGTAAAAAGAGGCTCTTAATAGTAATAATAATTTTGGATCATGATGGAAATTCTCTTTCTGGAGTGGCAAAACTGTAATGGTGAATTTATAACAACCATGTGCTCTATGCTTTTTCTGCAAATGTGCATTAAACCTGCGTTCTTTCCAACAGCCTGCAGGTGGCCATGCCTCTGGGTTGCTAAAAGAAGTGCGTCTGTATAGACATCCATAAAATGACCTTAAGTCAGACTTGATTTATGACCCGAGTAAAGATTTTCCAAATGAATGCGAGTATTCTTCCTTTTCGTTTTTAATTTGTGTTCCCATGTAGAGTAAAACGGGCGTTAGGTTGTGCTGGGTTTGGGATACCCTTTGAGTGAGTCTGTCAAATCTTCAGTTGTGTCAGCCGAGGCTTCAAGAAAGCAGTCCACAAACCACTTTGTAAAATCGTGGTGCCTGTACCAGCGTTTTTACATGCGTATATGTGAGATGTGTTTGCTGACAAAGCCAGTGGAAAGAAACTATTTTCCAAAATTTTCCAACAGTTTCAATGTAAGACGACATGGCAATTTAAAAAAAAGACCAAAAAAATGGAGCCGTTCTAAGAGGTGTACTTTATTATTAATTAGAATAAAATGACGTGAGCAAGAAATTGTAAGGGTTTAGTCTTAAACAGTTGGTCAGGGTGTTTGCTGCGAGCTAGTTGCAGCTTAGACTATGCCTGTGCAGTTGTGTTATAGATATTTTAGAGAAGGAAAATGGCGTGCATATCCCGACCAGTGCGACACAGTCCAATCTTAATTTCCATTCAAAGATTTATCTGACTGATTTCTTTCACTTATTCAAGTTTCATCTCTCTGTGGTGAGTTAGCAAGTGTTTGCAGACAAATTAGCATCACCCATGCACACGATGCATGACCGTGGCAGTCTGCTAGCAACCAAAGAGGTTTTGGGCACCCAGTGGCAGCCAGTAACCTCCAGTGGTCGAGGAATAGGCATTTTTCCTGAGCTGGGGGGCGGGAGGTTGTCACTGACCAGTGTGAATGACGTGCATGTTACATGTATGTTATAGTAGGATTCGTTTAATTGTAGGATAAGCTATCCAAATCCGACTACTGAACTCCTTTAAATGGCTTAACTTTGGGATGCATTTCCATATGGATCAAGGCATGTAGTTTTTCCTTCCCTTCTTCTACTGGATTTGGGCTTGGGTGAAATAATTTAGGTCGGGTATTGACAGGAGCAAGCTCCCCCAGTGCTTTACTGGCTCACTGCATAAATGAGAAAAAATAATCAACCAATACAGCAGAAATGGAAGAGCTGGTTAGTAACTTAATGTTTTATTGAAATGTGCCAATTTCTGTTTGATATCAAGTCAACTGACAAACATTTAATTAAATTACTAGTGGATGTTTTGAGGCTGCTAATATGCCAGAAAGCTTAATTAAATCAAGTGATCCTGAGGCTGTTCAAATACATAAAACGGTTCTAAACTCTGTTTTAAACACATATCGAAGTTATAACATCACTACGGGGGTGGGTACAAATTCAGTTCACTCAACTTCCTCTTCTCCCATAATCACCATCAGCCTAGCACCACCAGCTTTGTTAAGGCAAACTTAGAGAATGTGTGCATTTCACTTTGCCTCCTGATCATTTAGCTCCAAGCAGACATCCTGTCTCATCTCTTATAATGCAAACAGCTGGCTGCTTGCAGTACAGCAGTACAAAACACAAAGAAAAAAAACCCCCACATTGTCAAAAAACAAAACATAGAAGTCATAAAAAATTTATATATCAAATAAAAATTATTGAATCGATGCAAGTAATAACAGGTACAGGACCAAGGACAAATTCTATGACAGAAATCTTATCATTGTCCTTGTGTTGCCATAAATTCCACTGTAAATGCGCTATGGTTCGGTCTTATTCGACTGCTTTGCTGTAAAATGTTTTTGTGCAACTACTAGGCTGAAAGATGAAAATGAGCTCATCTGTATTGTCCTTCTGCCTGTACAGGAGTCCTTTGCTGCTGCGCTCCTTTCAGCATAGCTCACAGAGAACCTATCAAACTCCAAGAGGAGGCTATACATTGGTCTCAAGGCCATTCATATCTATAGTGCAGTGTTCTTTGCTCTTCTTCAGATGTCTCGGAGGAATTGGAGGCTTCTTCCTGTCTGAAAGCGGCCGAACGCCCTCCTCCAGTTGTATGAGTTGAGCCACTTCAGGAGGGATGAACTGGCGTTTGACCCCTGAAGGCGGGGGTCGGCAGTTGCCGTTGTTGTTGTGGCAGTTCATCACAGGAGGGGTGCTCATTGCTGTTTTGGTCTCACAGACCAAGGGCACCTGGAGATTGGATAATATGTGGGACTAATTAAAAAAAATTCTGGAGTGCTCAGAAGGTTCTCTTTGTTAAGGAAAACATCATTTAAACGTTCATCAATTGTGCGCAGATTTTTTTTTTTTTTAACTCAGTTTCCAAAATCTTTGCATGTTGTGTAAAATATACATGGAAGATTTGGAAGCCACTTAAACCCCATTTAGGCTCAATAGAAGTATTTTGAATTATTCTATCAATTTTCTAATCCACTTGCCAAACTCTGGGTGACTGAAGCTGTGATAGGATGAGAGGTGGGGCACATCCTGCACAGAGCATCAGTCAGTCATGGAACTAACATAAGTAGAAAAACGAATCACATTTCATTATTAGTCACTGCCGTTTCATGCTGTTCGATTACAACCCCAGTTGAAAAAAATGTAAAATGCTTTCGACTGGTGAAAGGTGTGGACTGTCTGGATGGGAGCATATGTTGCTCTAAAACCTTTACATACCTTTGAGCATTGACGGTGCCTTTCCAGATGTGAAAGCTGCTAACTCCATAGGTGCTATTGTGCCTATGGAATAGGCCATTCTGTTCACATACGCCTTCATCTTTGCATGATACAGCTTTAACCTGCATTTGTGAATGGCATGTTGAATTGCGTTTAGAGAGTGATTTCTGGAAGTGTTCCTGAGCCTATGCGGTATTAATCATGTCTGTTTTTAATGAAGTGCTGCCCGAGGCCCTGAAAATCGTGGTCATCCAGTCCTCATTTTCAGACTTGTCCCCAGATTCTGAATATTTTGATTTTGAATATTAGATTTTTATTATGTACTGCAGATGATGAGATATTCAAAGCCGTTCTCACATTTCTGCATGCAGTTTTTTTTTTTTTTGCAGATTAGGGAGTCTCTGCGCTTCTTTACTTCTGAGAAACTCTTTTTATACCCAAATGGCTCTGATCTGTTAATAGTTAACCCAATTAGTTGCAAAATGTTCCTCCAGCTGTTTCTTTTTAGTGCTACTCACTTTTCCAGCCTTTTGTTGCCTGCCCCCGTCTTTTTTGAGACATGCCGCTGCCATCAAAATCAAAATCACCTATTTTCTTAAAACGGTACATTGTCTTAGTTTAAACATTTGATATGTTTTCTACATTATATTGTCAGTAATAACTTAAAAGGTTTATGAGATTTGTGAATCATTGCATTCTGTCTTATTTGCATTGTAAACACCATGCCAGCTTTTTTGGAACTGGGATTGTAATTGTTGTTTAAAGGATTGCAAATGATTTTGTACAGTGACCTCTCTGTTTTGGAAAGGTAGGGAGGGGCTAAACCTAACATTATAGTAAGTACACACTTAAATCTTCAATTTCTTCTAAACGTCTACTACTTAGCCTAAGCTCTAACAATGAGTGAAACAGAACTAATAAAGTTTTCAGCCACAAGAAGCACACTATGGGCTCAATCGCCTTTGAAACATATTGCCATTAAAACTCACCCCATCTCCCTCTTTCATGAAGTCTTTTCTGCAGATGTGTGCCATGATGCCTGTGGCCAAAGCATCCCCCATTACATTGACCATCGTGCGAAATCTGTCTCTGTAAAAGAAAAAGACATTTGAGATGCCGCATTTTTGATTTGGACCGATAGAAACCGAGTCAGCAAAGCTTTTTACCAGTTTGGATCTTTAATACATTTTAGAAGTGACATGCAGCTTACAATGCCCAATCTACTGCAATGATCAGAGTGATGTCGTCAGTTGGCAGACCAACGGATGTTAGCACTATCACCATGGTGACCAGCCCCGCTTGTGGTATTCCTGCTGCACCTATGCTGGCTGCAGTAGCAGTGATGCTGTTGGAGAGACGGGAGATCAAAGTCAATTATAGACAGAAAGCTGATGACAAATAAAAAGTGGGTGACTTCTTCTGCTGAAACAGTACATGCGTGACGGAAAATATGGAAAAGCAGAAAAGTTTTACTTTTTAAAACTGCTTCTTTGTCCAAATAAACATGTAAACCGACAAAGGATGCTTTCAATTTGAATTTATGCCAGCCAGACTCCCTGAGTAACCCTGACCCAGTGATGCAGTGAAGGAAGACACGCAGAGAGTTGGTGTTAGAGAAGAGGAAGCTAGACAAAGGTGAGATGGAGGCAGATCATCCACTGTGGAGACCCCTGAAGGGAGCAGCTGAAAGAAGATGTTTCTGTGACTGATGTCCATGACATCAGCTGTTGCGGAGTCTTAACTTCTAATATATTCCTGATTTTCTCACATACTTTTACTGATTGTTTTTTCCCTATGCGGTGGCTCTAAGTCATTTTTCCGTCAGTTCTTGTTCATGAGGATTTGTTGTGTTTAGTTCATTTTGTGCTGAATGCAAACACTTTAAACTAAAAATTAAAGACTCTTCTGGCCTTAATTTGTTTTTTGGGATTAAATCTCAAGGTGAGCCTGGCCCCAAGAGTAAACAGTAATGTTAATAATGTCTCTAAGGCAACTCTAATTGAGAAGCGTCTTATCCGGTGTAAAATGTTGGCACACCAGATATCTGTTGCAGCTCCAGAGTTTGACGAAGAGATGATCCCACAACTCACTAGACCACAGTCTGGGGTGAAACGACAAGATGGGAGGTGGGGTCAGAAGCTCAACCGTGATATCACAGGAATATGCTGGTTTATTGAGGCCACGTGGCTCTTCAGCAAGATAAGCTGTTATGTATATGTAAAAGTGTACTCTGGCTAATAACGGCCTTCCTTTGTCCTCCACTTGTCAACTTTCCTCATTTTTTTTTTTATGGACAAACTGGTTCCCATGCTGAGATTTACAAAGTTTTCAATTTTCACATGTTAGTTTCTTTAACCACAGATCTGAGCAGAGGAGGCAAGGATGAAACACAAGGACAGAGGAGTCAAGGAAGCAGGCATTTGGAACCTCATTTTAAAGCAATGAAAATCAATTAAACACGATGTATTATACACCTGCGTCATAAATCATTTTATTATAGCCCATACATAGGTGTATACAGGTGTAACAGTGCCCATGGCATTTTTTTTCTTTTTTTCTTTAAAGCCACTTTTAATTACCACTTTGAATGAATGAAATATTCTTATTAAATACTTTGTTCTTTACATAGTTGGATGTGCTGACAACAAAATCACACAAAATTATCAATGGAAATCAAATGTAGCAACCCATGGAGGTCTGGATTTGGAGTCACACTCAACATAAAGTGGAAAAACACACTACAGGCTGATCCAACTTTGATGTAATGTCCTTAAAACAAGTCAAAATGAGGCTCAGTAGTGTGTGTGGCCTCCACGTGCCTGTATGACCTCCCTACAACGCCTGGGCATGCTCCTGATGAGGTGGCGGATGGTCTCCTGAGGGATCTCCTCCCAGACCTGGACTAAAGCATCCGTCAACTCCTGGACAGTCTGTTGTGTTGGTGGATGGAGCGAGACATGATGTCCCAGATGTGCTCAATTGGATTCAGGTCTGGGGAACGGGCGGGCCAGTCCATAGCATCAATGCCTTCATCTTGCAGGAACTGCTGACACACTCCAGCCACATGAGGTCCAGCATTGTCTTGCATTAGGAGGAACCCAGGGCCAACCGCACCAGCATATGGTCTCACAAGGGGTCTGAGGATCTCATCTGGGTACCTAATGGCAGTCAGGCTACCTCTGGCGAGCACATGGAGGGCTGTGCAGCCCCCCAAAGAAATGCCACCCCACACCATTACTGACC
>VVHJ01042312.1:0-12331 GCA_015107715.1 Tylochromis polylepis | reverse complement strand
AAAAGGATTTGCAAATCATTGTATTCTGTTTTTATTTACGTTTTACACAATGTCCCAACTTCATTGGAATTGGGGTTGTATATAGATACATTGTGAAATACTTTGCTAAGCATACAGATAATCAAGAATGCGTTTTCCATACTGGACTGGTTGAGGCCTGGGTGAATCGGTTGCAGGTTGAAATTATGATACAACCCACCTCCTCCCCATTACCGCCTCTCATCACTCAGCGTCTAGACTCCGTGGAGTCCTGCTCTAATCCCTATCACTGCATTGGAGTTTAACCGCCAGATACCTCTATCTAAATTCTGTACATCAATAAATCGTGTTCATTTCTTTCTAATGATCTCTCCTTATTGAACTATAGTTGGCCGAAACAAAGGCAGAGGAAAGGGGGAAGGCATGTCAGGAAGCAGTGAAAGAGAAGCAAAGGTGTGGAGGTGAATGTAGGAGCACTGAATGTCGGGACTGTGATTGGTGAAGGAATTGTTGGCTGATATGCTGGAAAGAAGGAAGGCAAGTGTATTATGCGAGCCGGAAATCCAATTAGAAGGGAAGCAAGGCCAGGAGCATTGGAGGTGGATTCAGACTGTTGTATCATGGCATAGACAGGAACATAAATTGATTAGGGGTCATTTGTAGGAGGTGAGGAGATTGTTACACAGAATTTGAAATTGGAATGGATGGATGTCAGGAGAGAAAGAGAAATTCTGGAGTAAGCTGGATGAAGTGGGAGAATGTCCCCAAGGGAAACAGTGTGATTGGAGCACACTTTGATGGACAGGAAGGGAACAGAGGTGAGGTTATGGGTCAAGGGGTAAGTATGGTGTTAAGAAGAGAAATGGACAGATGTTTGTGAAGTCTGCCGATAAGATGGAAATGGCTGTAGTGAACATGTACTTTAAGAACACCTTTAACAGTTGCACCTTGAAGCAACTGTTGTTGTGATTTGGCGCTATATAGATAAAATTGAATTGAATTGAATCTAACTGAATTGAACTGAACACTTATATGAACTTGACTGACATGCCATTGATAATCTGTAGGGTTTAATGTAATGTCAGCCCACCCTTTGCAGCCATAACAGCTTCAGCTCTTCTGGGAAGGCTTTCCACAAGGTTTAGGAATATATTTATGGGAATTTTCGACCATTTCCAGAAGCTCATTTGTGAGGTCAGACACTGACATTGGACGAGAAGGCTTGGCTCGCAGTCTCCCCCCTAAATCATCCCAAAGGTGTCCTGTTGGTTTAAATTGAGGACTCTGTGGAGGCCAGTCAAGTTCTTTCATACCAAACTCGCTCATCTATGTCTTTATGGACCTTGCTTTGTGCACTGCTGTGTAGTCATGTTGAAACATGGAAGAGGCCATCCCCAAACTGTCCCCACAAAGCTGGGGCTCGAAAGCAGCTGCTCGACCATGGAAACCCATTCCATGAAGCTCTGTATACATTATTCTTGAACTAATTTGAAGGCCACATGAAGTTTGGAAGTCTGTAACGATTGAGTCTGCAGAAAGTTGGTGATGTCTGCGTCCAACACGGAGTCAGTGGATGCTTCCACTGACCCGGCGACAGCTCACACTGAAAAAAGAAAGATTTATCTAGGCTGTGATTGTATGTGGCCTACCACGTTGTGAGTTAGTTGTAACTATTCCAAATTGCTTTCATTTTGGAATATTTAGTAGTCAGGAAATTTCACAACTGGACTTGTCACACAGGTGGCATTACATCACGGTACCAGGCTGGAATTCACTGAGCTCCTGAGAGCAACCCATTCTTTCACAAATGTCTCTGGAAGCAATCAGCATGCCTAGGGTGCTGGATTTTACACACCTGAGGTAAAGCAGGTCATCTACTAATTGGAAGGTTGGTGGCTTAAATCCTGTCTGTTCCAGTCTGCATGCCAAATATCCCTGGCCAGGATACTAACCCCAAGTTGCTCTCTGATGCATCTGTCAGAGTGTGAATATGAGTAAATGTTATATAGAAAGCACTTAAGTGTAGAAAAAAAAGTTTTGTATGAATCGGTGAATTAGGCATGTTGTATAAAGCACTTTGAGTGCTCAGGTAGAGTAGAAATGTGCTGTATAAGAACCAGTCCATTTACCATTGTCTAAATACTTATGGACTTGATTATATAATAATCTTTTGTTCAGGTATAGAGTCTAAAGAATACAGTGAACTGGCAATACAATTAGGAGAGATTCACTGGCTTGAATCCTGATCAGAAGTTCAGCCTGGAGCTGAGGTTACAGGATAATGTTTACCTCCTGACTGAACTCAGCTTTGTTCAGAATGCCAAGTTCAATCATTTCTGAACAGTTTCATTGTAGCTCATTCAGCCCCATATTTCTTCTGTACTTCATTGAAGTCACTGTTTATCTCCTCTTTCTCCCTCAGCTCAACCTCTCACTCTAAGGAAGAATTAAATAAATATGTAATGGCTGCAGATCTGATTGGTTCTCAGTTCACTTAAACAGCTGAATCGATAGACAGTTACTATGGTAACAGGGAGGCTGGCACCAAAAATATATGCTGCACAACATGCAGACTGGTGCATCTCCCACATACTTCATTGTTGACTTAAAACAGGATGCATGTTGCTAGTATAAAGATTGTAACTCTGAATTGAAAGCTAAGAACAAAAAACCAAGAGTTCTGGAAACTGCACAAATCATATAAACTGTTGAACTTGTAACTTTTTTGTTTATGCTTATCATTTATAGACTTTCCCTTCGATGTAAGGAGTTCAGTCAGTTAAGTTATTGGGTTATCATACATCTGTTGAAAAACTCTTTATGACTTCTACCTTTGTTATTGTTGTTGTACTTTTTCAGACTTTGTTGCACTCTTTTCTGTGTGTGTGTTTAAATTTAATAAGCCTACTTTGTTGTCTAAAGCTGTTTTGGTGAACTCAGGTGTGACCTGGTTACAAATCTAATAGAGCGTTATGGCAAGCTCAGTCTGTTGTTTCAACATGAAAAAGTGACATTCATATTGTTGGAAGGGTTGCTTCGGAAATAGATTACCAATTAGGTGACCATATTAAAAATGCAGTTTATTCTAATTATTTAATTATCTTAATGACACTTATAATGCAACCTGTTACATTACTCACACATTGAAACTGAACAGTGAAGCAGAAAGGCATTTATAAACTGTAGGTGTTTTCCTTGGGTTTAATGGAGCATTTTTACAACTGGTAAACATATTCCAATCTGTATTGTCATGTTAGAGCCTTTTCTGATTTTGTACAGAAAATGCATTGGGATTTCCAGCACTGAAGGGTATTTCCTACCTGTGACCATGGAGCTTTTAGCTTCAAGCAAGTGAAGAAATCAAAGGTACACTATATTGTCAAAAGTATTCATTCACCCGTCCAAATCATTGAATTAAATTGTTCCAATTGCATGAAGCACCTAGGCATACAGACTGCTTCTACAAATATTTGTGAAAGAATGCGTTGCTCTCAGGAGCACAGTAAATTCCAGTGTGGTACCTTAGTAGGATGCCACCTGTGCAACAACTCCACTTGTGAAATTTCCTTGCTACCAAATATTCCACAGTCAACTGTTAGTGGTACTATAGCAGAGTGGAAGGAATTGGGAACCACAGCAACTTCGTCAGTAACTACAGATTTCCAAACTTCATGTGACCTGCAGATAGCTCAAGAACAGTGGGTAGAGAGTTTCACGGAAGGGGTTTCAATGGCTGAGCAGCTGCATCCAAGTCTTACATCACCAAGCACAATGCAAAACGTCGGATGCAGTAGTGTAAAGCACGCTGCCACTGGATTCTAGAACACTGGAGATGTGTTATCTGGAGTGACAAATCATGCTTATTCGTCTGGCAATCTGATGGACGAGTCTTGGGTTTGGTGGTTGCCAGGACAACTCTACTTGTCTGACTGTACTGAGCCAAGTGTAAAGATTGGTGGAGGGGGGATCATGATGTGGGATTTATTTTCAAGATTTTGGCTCAGCCCCTTAGTTTCAGTGAAAGGAACTCCTAATGCTTCAGCAAAACTAAGCCATTTTGGACAATTTCATTATTTGGGCATGGCACCTTCCAAAAGGTTCCAACATGACCACGCACCAGTTCACAAACCAAGGTCCATACAGATATGGATGCGCGAGTTTGGTGTGGAAGAAACTGACTGGTCTGCACAAAGTACTGACCTCAAACCTATAGAACACCTTTCGGATAAAGAAGAGCGGTGACTGCACCACGTTCTCATCCAATGTCAGCGTTTGAACTCACAAATGCACTTCTGGAACAATGGTCAGAAATTCCCATAAACACATTCCTAATTCTTGTGGAAAGACTTAAAAAATGTCTTGGTCATAACTTACTTACTTAAAAAAAATGAAAAACTTCAGATTCAATTTTCAAACTGCATTATTGTCCGAGAAAGAGAACTCTACTCTCTTTGGGTTTAAACAAGGGCATTAAAGTCAGGTTCATTATGTGACCAAATACAACAGCTGCCTTCCATTTTGCATCTGACAGCTTTTTAATTTCTTTCCCTTTTTTTCCTCACACAACTCTGGATGTCTTGCTGTCATTTGACAGTTTTGTACTCTTACAAAAGTTATGTCCCCAATTTGTCCCTCCCCCCAATACTTGTAATATTCTGAATTGTTATTGAACTGTTATACTGTTTTAGTAATTTAATTATAGAATAACATTACATGAGCTGACCTGTACTATTTCTGTAATTTCATTATGTAACTGTCTTGCATGTAACCTGTTACTCAACACTGGCAGGTATCACAGGTGACATGATGTAACCTGTCATTATCCTTGCTTTTTCAGCTTGTTAAAACTCTAAATTTGTCTTGTTCTTACTTACAAACACAAATACTAACATTTGCAACACTCATTAAATCTTTGCTATGTGATGCACATTTCTGCTTATGTTGGGGGAGGATCTGTTCATTTCATTTGAGGCCAGTTTCTTCCAGTTTTAAAGTTACAACTCAAGTAAAGTAAGCATAGAGGACACACATGTTATTGCATTATACAGGATGTCAAAAATTCTTCATATCACATTTCCACATCTTTGTGTACCAACAGTATTAGTCCTGTCCTGTTTTTCTTTAGTTTTCCTTTAAGTGTGCAAATCCTGCACATGTTGACAGCACTCAGACCTTCCATTTGCACTTTCACTCACCAACTCTTGACAGTTCAGCCTGCTTACCTGTGAGCCTTGATGGAGCTTTACATCAAGTGAAAGCTGTTTTAAGTTACTTTTTTCTTTTGTATTTTAAATTTACCAAAACACAATAGGACTCACTGTGGGACAATCAGAATTATTTCATCAAATCATTAATGCTACTACTTATGTTCCATCTGATATTGTTATTTTAAAGATAATGCTTGGTTTCCTTTATGTTCCTACAGCACTTCCATGGCTTTTGCATGCTACTGTGGTCTGAGATCAGTGTCACAAGTAAGGGACCTCTGTGACTAAGTGTGTGTGTCTGTTGGAAAGCGGTAGTGGTGTGGGGACGATGTGCACTTCGAGTGAGTGCAGGCTAACTAGTGGTTCAGTTGCACAGGTGGTGTTTCACTTTTTTTCTTTGCATGCAGCTCTCTTGTTATATAAGTGTTTTGTGATGGGTGCATGGGTACAATTGCTTCACTGCAGTGAGTGTCCAGTAACCTAATAATGTAGTAGTATGAATTTTAAGGTGACCTTAAGGGTTTTTAAAGGTGGCTTTGGATAAAAATAATAATTATTATTATTATTTGCAAGTCACGTTTTCTTTTTAACGCTGTTCATGTGCTAATGCTTTTTGACTGTTTTACTTTGGTGACCACAGTCATGTTTTGAGCCTAACAGCACAAATCTGTGTCTTGTAATCATTGCCACCTTCAGCCTTGTCTAATGTAACCTGCTAACCAGGCTTAGTGTAAGCTTTGATCACTCACTCAGTACTGCAAGACCTCAATGAAATTAGAAGCCTAGCAACGACTAGTATTATTTCATTGTATAGGTACACAGTTTCTGTCATGAAATAAAGACTTCTGCATCACAGCATAACAAGCTTATGTAGACAGAAATGTAAAAAAAAAAACAAGCATGTGACATGTGTTTGTATCGTGGTTTATATCAGCAATGCAACGACTCATATGTCTAATTATTCACCTCTAGTTAATTTGAGTTTATGCTGACCTTGACAAATTTGACTTTTGTCAAGGTAACCAGGAATCATTTATAAAGACTAAAAAAATAGACGTATGACTTTCATGGAAGACATTTTTCTATTTGGATTCTAAATAAAAAAATCCTGCTATCACTGGTATTTTTGCTTCCAAGTTAAATTCTGAAGTTTTTACATATTACAGCAATAAAAGATTTAGAAATCTGCAAATCAGGGAACTAGTCAAATTATGTCTTGGATTTCAGAGCTTTTTGAGCTTGTCTATTCAATGCTTCAGGGAAAAAAGTACAAAAAACTCACCACTAGATGTCAGTACCCCTACAAATTCAAGTACATAATCCTAACTATGGTAGCTGCTATATGACAGCCATGTTTTAGTCAGTTAAGAGAGTTCTGGATTTGGATCTGGATTTGCCCCAGAGCTTTTACCTTTGTCTGTATAGTCTTTGGAAGGCTATACAGTCTTTACCTCAACTGTCAATACCAGGTGAGAAGTGTCCACCACCACAAATATTTTTAAAAGGAGTCCAATATGGGTCAATGAGTCAGAGAATCTCAGGTGAGTTATTGAGGAAATGCTGAACTGTCAGTAAACGTTACAGTTTTTGCCACTTATCTACTGTTACCCTCTGTTTGCTTTTGTTAATGAACCGTTCTTTGAAATAGGTGTAAAATCACTGGACTCTGATGCTTAGATCAGTTCGATTCAATTCAGTTTTATTTATACAGCGCCCAATCATAACAACAGTCGCCTCAAGGTGCTTTATATTGTAAGGTAGGTAAGCTTTGGTGACAGTGGGAAGGAAGAACTCCCTTTTAACAGGAAAAGACATGCTGTGGAAGAGAGCCAGAGATTAATAATAAGTAATGATTCAATGCAGAGAGGTGTATAAACAAAGATCTCCCTTTGGACAGCTAAAAAAACAACAGCTGGTCACATGTCTAATCTGCTGATAATAAGTAGTTTTGACAATACCAGGAATACATTAGAATATTTTTGCATATTTTCATGTGTTCGAGCCTTTACTTGATTTCAAAACTAACTTTAATGCTTTTACCTTTAATGTCATTTGAAATATGCGCCAATGTTTGAACATTCTTAATGTGCAAAAATAAGGCCTGAATGTGGGCTGATGGACCGCTTTTCAAAAAATATATCTTGAAAAATTATTTGATTTAAGTAGCTAAAATTTCATGGCAATCAGTAAAAATATATTTTTTTAATGTTTTATGTAAATCACAGACTGTCAAGCAGAAGGTTGATTTGAGATGGAATGACCCACATGTGAGCATTGTTGAAAACTACAACTAACCACTGCAGACTGATACTGAGCAAAAAGGATACAAAACTGACCATTAACATCAGGGAGTTAATCATTTTGATTCTGATAGTTTTTGTTTCTCCTGAAATAATTTTGATTCTGTGTGCAAAGTAAAATAATGTAAGCATCCAAAATAAAAACCAGGATGTTGGAAAGGCTGTGCTAAAGAAAAATTCCTTGCTCTGTTAACAAAATTTGGAAAATGCTTTCAAAAATTTGAAGTTTTACAGCAGGTCTTGCTATATCGTAATTTTACTCTCATTTTAATCACAAAGACTGGCATTTATCCAAAACCTTCTGGCAAAGGCAGATTCACCTTGCAACAATTAACAACATTTTTTATCACCACAACACAGCTTGCTTTTAGGGAAAATGTCACTGAGGAGAAAATCACTAATGCACTTTTCATTTTAGAACTGTGAGTACACACATTTGAAATACAGGTATAAAAAATGACTGGGTACTGTAAGCCATTAACGTCTGCCAGGTATGTTGAATGTAAGAAAGAACATTTCCATGAAACTTTGCAGATTTTTTTTTTTTTTAAAAGACAGAGAAGCTATACCACCAGCTATACCCTAGAAGGCCTTTAAACCCATCGGCAGAAGCAGTATCTGCTCCTGGATACAGGATGAGCACTGTCAGAACCCTACAAAATGATCTCCAGATCACTGGTGTGAAACAGAATTCATGAGGGTGGCCTATAGGGCCTCCAGTGGGCTGTAATTGGCTCTGTGCTCAGTAACTGGCACAATTCAGTCCAACTAGGATTTGCCATAGAATACCAGATTTGGCAGGTCCGTGCTTTTGACAGATAAGAGCAGTTTCACGCTGAGCACATGTGACAAACAATGTGTTTCTGTCTGATGCTACGAATAGTGTTCTACATATGTGGCAAGAGACCGGTGGCTGGTCTCTATATGTCATTAAAAAATTCTCCCTGATTGTCTAATTGTTTTTATTAGTGTGTGCTCAAATAAGGGACTTTGCAGGAGTGTTGGACTTTTTTTTTTATACTCATATGAATATGAAAAAAGGTTTTCATATCTTCATATTTTAACTAGCCAATACTCTGACATTTTTTTGATGTGCACTATATTGCTAACAATATTTGCTCATCTGCCTTCAAACGCATATGAACTTCAGTCCCTTAATGATACTTAATCCATAGAGTTTAATATGCTCTTAGTCCTGCTACTACAACTTCAACTCTGCTGGGAAGGCCTACCACAAGCTTTAGTAGTGTGTTTATGGGAATTTATGACCATTTGTTTAAAAGTTCATTTGTGAGCATCGATCTTGCTTTGTGCACCAGTGTGCAGTAAGGTTGGAACAGGAAGGTGCTATCCCCAAACCTTTCCCACAAACTTGGGAGCATGAAATTGTCCAAATGTCTTGTCTATATGGCCAAAGAGCTCAAGTTTTGTCTCATCTGACCAAAGGATGTGCTTCCAGTATGCATAATCTTTTTCTAGGTTGCTGTTGGCATACTTTAGTCTGGCTTGAAGGTGTCTCTTCTGCAGTTGTTATTGGTGTAATGCTTTCAAGTGACAGTTGAAACCCTTGCTTAAGTTTTTAAACTTTGTGTAAACTAGAACATAACCCTTAGTTGATTTTACACACTTTGAGCATTACAAAGTCAAAGCACATCATTGCAAGGCAGCGGTTTATGCTATGGCTCAATAGAAAGACCAGTTTTTCAGGGAGCTAATAATACTGAATATGGTCATTTAAAAAAAATCTGTTATTGTGTGCAAATACATATAATGTATGCTTTCTGAAGAAAACAAGTGTATTTAGAAATTCTGTGCTGAAAATCAATTGCTCTGTTAAAAAATGAAATTTTTTGGAAAAAAAAACTTTAATAGTCAGTAACTTTAATAATTTTGTCCCTATCTGTTTGCAAACATGTTCAAAGGCAGTAATGGCATTCAAATGGTATTTTGTGAATTAAATGAATCAGCATCATCTAGCTTAGGTTTGTGTTATGGTGTTAACTATGATCAGCGAGACCTAGGTGGTCACCATGTGTTGCAGAGAGAAAGGCCCAAATGCAGACTCACAGGCAGATGAATATTAATGAACAACAAGCCATTTCTTAAGGCTGATGTTCATGGTACAGAACTAAGGTGAAAACAGAATGCAAAAGGCAACAGAGAAACTTTTATAACCAAGACCTAGACTGGGAACAAACACTAGGTACTGGAGACACCCGCTCCGGATGTTATCAGTCCATTCAATGGGCGTTATGAGCAGAAATCAGCCCCATAGTTATGGGCCAGTAGGGCCTTCTACACCTGCTAGTTTGTTCAGAAGGTTGTTATCATCCATTCAGATGGAGGATCACTAACAGGAGGATGGGGAGACTCCAGATCCACTCTCGCTGGGATCCAGTGGATACAGCAGTGTTTACAGGTAAGACCATTTAAATGGACAGCATTTATAGAGTGATTATAAAAAGTCAGCGAGTGTCAGTTATGTTAATGTGGTTATGTTAGTAAGTATAGCGAGTGAAAATATAACAGCTTTGAGATGCATTTGTAGATATTATTACGTGTTTTATCATCTTAATGGTGCTAGGTTAAAGTTACAGTGTAAACGTTAGCTTACATTGTAGTAAAGCGGTTACTATTTAAACAATGTTAGGACAGAAATATCAGCTTCTGTCATGACTAATTAAGTTACTAGTTAATAAAGTTACCAGTAAAATGATTAATCGCAGCCACAGATTCACAGTAAATATCCAGATTAGCTTCAATGTATCTATAATAAATATGTGCTAGTTTCAGTGCTTCATTTAAACTGTATAATAGTCATGCTGACCCAGGGTCAGTGTAAAACACAATCCTACCTGTGTGAACAAAGTCTGGCTCCTTTAATCCTGCATGACAGACCTCAGGATGCAGGTTTATCGAGCCTCTTTCCTGCTGGCACACCTGAGAGTCAGCTAGAAACTTACAGTAATGTTTACATCATGCAAAGACTGCCAGACTCTGTTATGCTGTAAATGAGCAGTAACTTAGGTTAACACTGAACTTTAAACAGTGCCTCTCTGTGTGTGCTGAACATTTATAATCAGGACTTCAGTCAGGCTACATTGAGTTTTGGACTTTTCCCTGTTGAAAACACGTTGAAGATGGCTCACAGAGCTTTGAAGTTGCAAATTTAGGAGCATTAGGCCTGATGATGGTGTGTAATGCCTTCTACACTGTATTTCTGTTTGTTGTTGTTTAACACAGATTTCAGAAGAGCAAAGAGGAGCACTTTAAAGTATCCTTAATACTTTAAAGCAGAACTGGATTGGAAATCAAAAGATCCTTAAAAGCTTTTTCTGCTCCCTGACCCTCAAAGCCAAACTTCACCCATGAGAGCTGACGGGACACGATTTGTAAAAGTGACATTATCAGAAACAAAGGTGAGCAACAATTGTTAATATGTGATTTTAACATAATTGTCATTTATATAGCGATCTTGTATTTGTTAAACACTTTCCAGGATGGTATCTGGATGTTTCTTCATCCACAGAAGTTTCATTTGTCAGTGTGGGACTGCTGAGTCACCTGAAGAACTCATTTCATTCATTCTCCACACCATGTTCATTTACAGAAATGTTTCAGAGAAACGGCTTTCTCTACCAACGGGTGAACTAGTGTGTTTCCATAGATCACCTCTGTATGAATGTACCTCTTAAAGTAAGACAAGTGTTTGTCCTCTGTTGTTCCTCAGGTACAGTAAGTGATATTAAAGGCAGGGGGACAACACCGGGGGAAGACAAGAAGCAGAAGTGCTTCCAAGAGGCAGCTGCAGTGAGGACACAGCCACCTACACTGAGGTCAGAGCTCAGAATCTGAAACAGCTCAGGTTTATATTCTAGGTGTTATAAAAAAAATCTAAATATATTTATTAAAAACTTTTTAATAATATTGTTAAATATTATTATTATTATTAATAATAATAATTATTATTATTATTAATAATTATTATTATTATTATTATTATTATTATTATAAATATCAAACATTAAAGTGGATTTTCTGTCACATGTACTGTGTTAGCCCTGTGATAAACGGGCAGCCTGTCCTGCCTTTGTCCTGTAGCAGCTGGGATAGGCTTCAACCTCCTGCGACCCTGAACTGGATACATTGTATTCCAATTATGTAATCTGATCTTTTACAAACTGAAATGATCCAATCAAAATGTAAGTAATGATTATAAAAATGGGAAAGTAGACATAAGTGTGACATACATGTAAATGTGTTAGCTGACACAGGACAGCTACATGTAGTCTGAAAAACAGTTTTGTCAAGTTTGCAGGTCTACCACCGTAGACCTGTGGGGGGGGGGGTGGGGTGGGGGGTGGGGGTTAATTATTTCGGACACATATAACAACAACCGATATATACATATACACATACTTCATTTACATGCACAGTCGTGGCCAAAAGTTTTGAGAATGACACAAATATTAGTTTTCTCTGTTTGCTGCTAAACTGCTTTTAGATCTTTGTGCCAGTTGTTTCTGTGATGTACTGAAATACAATAACAAGCACTTCATACGTTTCAAAGGCTTTTATCAACAATTACATGACATTTATGCAAAGAGTCAGTATTTGCAGTGTTGGCCCTTCTTTTTCAGGACCTCTGCAATTCGACTGGGCATGCTCTCAATCAACTTCTGGGCCAAATCCTGACTGATAGCAACCCATTCTGTCATAATCACTTCTTGGAGTTTGTCAGAATTAGTGGGTTTTTGTTTGTCCACCCGCCTCTTGAGGATTGACCACAAGTTCTCAATGGGATTAAGATCTGGGGAGTTTCCAGGCCATGGACCCAAAATTTCA
>VVHJ01042310.1:0-20122 GCA_015107715.1 Tylochromis polylepis | reverse complement strand
TTTTGCAGATGCAAAAGCTGTACAAGAAACTGCTGAGTCTTCCTTTCACTTTCAGCTAATGTGTTGGCAAAGCACTTGGATACAATGCAATATCATTTAACATTAAATATATGAGTGCATGTATACCATATAAGCTTCAAACACATGGCATATAATGTAATTCAATTGCTTGATGTTACATTGTATGGCATATGCTAGGTGATTGCGGGGGAAGGGGTGCAGCCATGAAATCTGGAAGCACTTTAAAATTTTTCTGTTGGTCAATCATTGAAAAACACCGTACAAAAACGGACAGAAAACAAAGAAACAATTGAACCATACAACATAATCTATATATTGCTCGGGATCGTGGAGCCCAAGTATGTCTACCAGGTTGCATTCAGATAACCTGCTGTAGAATACTTGATGTTTCTTTTATAGAGAGGAAGTTTTACAAACTAAGGTCAGTTAGCTCTGACTCAAGCGAGCAATGCCACAGTCTGTTGTAATCAGGAGAGATTGAGTAAATTCACTCTAAGCTGATGATCCAAAGCAGTCCCAGCATTCTCACCATTTTGGATGTTTAAGCATCAGTTAGGTGTACTCAGTTTCTCCTGATTCAAGGCTTTTGGTCCTGCTTCATATCACAAAGCTGTAGACTTTGTGTTTAGGATATAAGTAGTGTTATACCTCTGTGGCTCTTGTGTCTTGTTTCGGGTGTGTGTGTGGATGTTGTTACACGTATGTTTCTGTTGTCCACAACAGAGGCAAAATTGTGGCTCGTCAGAGGATTTTTCAGTCTAGTTAAGTCATTTGCTTGAAGGGAGTCATTAAGGTCCATCCAGCGTTGATGAAAAAAAAAACAACATCCTTCAGTGCTTGCTGTCCATCGGGAAATTAACACTGAAAGGTGTCACTGTTTTCCAGTACATCTGCAAGACTGCAGCTGTGATGCGGATCTCACAAAATGAACAATTCAAGAAGCAGCCGTTCACAGCGCTCGCTGTCAGCCAATCTTTGCAAGACATGACAGCTAACAAAATCTGAGCAAAGCTTCCAAGTTGCCAGTCTCTTTCACTTTGCTGGTAGCCTGTCCTCAGGCTTTGTTTGTCCTGAAGGACTAACTCTGCTCCTTAATTGCAAATCCTGGATCCTGTGTTGGCATTCTGTTTAACCTCCGTGTTGTTGGGTAGCACAAGCTTTACACCCTCTGAGGTCAGCCACTGAGTACAAGGTCCAGTTCCTGACTTTGTTGTTGTATAAATCAGAGTAAACACCATCTTCGACTCCCAGCTACAGTCACAAAATGTTTTTGATAGCTGGTTGCTTGAATGCACAGAGATAAGACCCAGAATGAATGTTTTTAGACCACCCAGACAAGTCAGAATGAAAAACAACCATCGCGATATCGGCTGTGTCCATACAGCCACGTTTCTCTTTTCTCATCTCATCTCCTTCATTTTTTTCCTCAAGCCTTCTGCACAGCTCGTTCAGCCCTGCATCGTTTTTAACACTCGTGCCCTTATTAGCACCCATCCTTAAACTCTGAGGAGGGCTCCAAATAGGCAAACAGAAAGAAAGAGGTAAGGATAGGGCGAGGGAGGTTTAGCACTTATTGCTTCACTGATGCATATTGCTTGTTTACTTGCTGTCATTCCTTATTTGTTCTCAACCTATTATGCATTCTGACTGATTAGGGAGAGAGCCCACAGAACAGTTTGGTAGGGGTTTTAGAGGCAAGAAAACTTTTCATATGAAGTGACCCACTAAAAAATGTGGCACCTCGAGAAAATAAAAGTCAAAGAGATGGTGAAGTCATACAAGAGAAACTGCAGCACTGTAGTACACTGAATACTGTGCAGCACTGGCGAAAGCATAAGCACAGATGTGTTTGATGCATATTCACAGCATGCATATCCCATTGATGCTTTTGTATTCATGATCCCCATTCTCTGCTGATCCCCTATTACAAAAGCATGCCAGCAGCCCCTAGCACCACTCCAACAGCTTGCCTAACAGGTTTTTCACATCTTGGAGAGGTAAAGTGGAGATGCCATTGCAGCATTACAAGCGAGCATTATACTGCTACTTAATTCTTGCTCGTTTTACCCTGCTGCTCATTTTATTTGCTTGTGTACATTCACAGCTCCAATAAAATTGAGATGCAAATTGGGGAATTTGGCTGACTGACATTTCTGCTGGCAAGTAAAAAAAACAAACAAAAAAAATCTTCTCAAAAATTTAAATCTGACTTACATAAAATCCACTTTACTTCTTTAAGCTTGGCACCAGCAAATCTCCAGATATGAATAATATATTGCAAAGCATTTGGTCATTGATGTCACAGCTTGTGTTTGTAGATGCTAGCTTGTGTATGTGTGTATGAATGTAATCATTTTTGTGTGGGTGCTTGTGTGGTGTGGTGTAGTGAGGAGTAAATCTGGAGCCTGCCATGCTTTGACTGGCTCTGTCATTAATTATAGTTTTCTCCTTGTACATGCTCAAACACGCTAAGAAGACCCAGTGAGTTTACGATTTACAACAGCTTGGAGCAGTGGGTACCAAACATCAGGGAGAGTGCTTCGTACCCACTGCTCACCCCTTCCTGGATAGGGATGCACAAAGGGAGGTCGGGCAGTAGTTTGCTGCTAGGACATCTGCTAGAAGTCTGCTAGGACGCTACAAGTCAGAGAAAGCAAGTGACATACAGAATGAAAGAAGAGAGCTAGATGGAGAGACAGAAAGGGAGGGAAAGAGAGAAAAAGTGCCAAATAATGTTAAGTGGTGCTGTTTGATGAGGTTCCACCACCTGCCGGATGCACTGTAGCATGAGCCAGGCATATGCACTGAGGAATAGCTGGTGTCCCAATGATAACAAATGAAGGTGAATTCAATCAGTGAGTCAGACTGGCTGTTGGATTGGTCTATATTGAGGAGGAGGAATTGAAAATAAGTGGTGTGGAGGTAAGGGATTCTTAAGGCTGAAAGCATTATTGCATTTTTTTTATACTTAAGCTATCAAAAAACTGCTTTTTGGCAAACTACTCAAGGAATTCTATTTTAGAAACAGAATACTGTATTTCTAGTTACTCCTCTGGAATAGCAATTAGATAAAGCCTCTTATGGTTGGTGCTTTTAATAGTGGCAAATTTCCATTATTTCCTTGTGTTTAGCTATTGTGCCTGTAAGGGTCATGCCAAATTTGTGCTAGCCGACATTGTTGCAAGAATGTGGTGAAAACCTTCATAAAGGTTTTTCTAACATAAACTAAAAGTGAAAATCAGAGTTGATTGCTAACTAAACTCATGATAAAGCTGATGATTAACAGTTGTTTTTTTTATGTATTTTTTTTTAAATGCCATTATCTGTGGCTAGCAAGCTAGCTAAGAAGAAAGCCTATAAATAAGACAAATAACAGTTATCAGGTGCTGCAGAACTCCTGTGTTCACCAAACATAGAGAGACAGCAAACCAAATTGAAACAAAAAGGGATTTTTGCTAAAATTAAAAGATATAATTTACTGATTAAAATGTAGAATGAGCATCACAGGCTGTTTACGTTACCACTTATGATTAGCAATGGGTATTAATTTCCACTTTTAGCCCTTGATATAAATCGAGACCTTGCTAATATTTTGTGTCAGTATTCAATAGTTTCCCAGAAATCCACTGATTTACGCTGCTGTGCATGTACGTGGAAGCAGTAATTAACTTATAGTGTTTGAGCACTTCATTGAGAGGGAGTGAAGTAAACTGCAGTGTACCATGTACAAGTGGTTTCAGCCTTTCAGATCATGTTAGTTTTGCAGAAATATCCCCATGCATCAACCAGCAGGGAAAAAGTTCCTGAATGGTTCCATTGCTCTCTTCCTACATCCAGAATTATGCTAATCATTAGTGTCTAATTATGAAAATGTATCTTTGCAAATGTATGGCACCAAAATTAACAAAGCGGATTTCTGGGGTCAGACAAAATCCATGTCTGTACTAATCTGCAGGATTAGCTGACTTTTCTGTGATGCATTTGTGAAATGGAAAGAATTCACTGACTTTGCAATGACACTTCTAGATGATCCCTTTGCCCCTTTTCTAGGTATTGTAACACATCCTCAGCTTCATGTAGAGGTAAAAATATCCACCATGTCACAAGAGACTGTGACCGAAATTTGCTGTTCAACATGCTGCCACAAATAACTAAAGGGCTGACTTGTTCATTTGACCAGTTTTTCAGATGGAGGTGGGGTTGTCTGTGGTATCTTGACATTGCTGGGAACCTTCTATAATTTTTCACAAGTGTGTAGTATGTGCATGTGTGTGCATGCCTCAGATTTTCTCATCTTTCTCATCTCACTTGCGCCTGGAATGAGATGAATCCCTCCCACACTACCCTGCCCTCCTCTCTAGTATGAATTGCGAGGGTGATATCTCATTCTTTGGAGGGCTGGAGGGCAATGAGAGCTGACAACACAATGGCATTGTGTCTACTGATGGGAAGCCAGAGTCTTAGGGGAAACACTCCTCTACCCTCCTCTCCTGACAGTGTCAGAGTCCGGGCTAGTTTGAGGGGTAAACAGAGTGTATGAGTAGAATTTGAACATTTGTACATAGTGGAGGGGCACTCCATACCTGTGCAAAATGTCACTGAGATACAAGGGGCTTGAGAGGAGACAGAGGAGAGAGCTGTGCCAACTGCCACTCAATTATTTAGAGGAGCTGCTGGGTTCAAAGAGTCACAGCAAATAATCCACCTTCTAATCCACCACCTTCACAGTTTATCTGCAACTTATCTGTTTTGATCCAGTGGTCGTAAAAGTACACAAATATCACTCACATTATTGTTATTGTTGGTAACAATGACAAGGAAAATGCAGAGTTAAAAAAAATTCCAGATACGATATTTGCTTGCTCCAGCACACCATTATAACTGAGGATATAAAAGATATTAGAACATTTCCCCTCAACTGCTCCATTTTTGTCTTCTGTCTGTTCATCGATTCTGCCCCATATTCACACAGTGACCTCTGTTTTGCTGTTAGTGGCCAGTCCCTTGTGCTTGGGGTGCATATGCGGTGAATGGCCATAGCCCAGCGGCTGCGAGAAGAGCTCAGGCAGCGTTTCAATGCTGAACTGCCTCTTGTTGGAGTAGGCCTGGCGCCGGCTGTTCTGTTGGTGCAGTGTCTGGTGCTGCTGCTGTTGGATAGGGTGATGCTGCTGCCCGCCAAGGCCCATGTGGGAGGCTGCCGGGTGCTGAATGTGGCTCTTACTTGGGTCCCAAGCTTTGAAGGCTGAGCTGGAGGTGAGTGGGTGGGTGTTGGTCTTGGAGATCTTAGGTTTGGGGATCTGGGAGGCGTTGATGGTAATGGCCAAAGGCGCATGGACATCTGGTGGTGGGAGGAAGGGCTTGTCCTTTGGGTGGAAGTTGATTGGCTGGAATGTGGGAGGAGACTGGCGGTGGGTGTAGTCTACCATTGGGTAACTCTTGTAGTAGTCTCTTGGAGTTGTGTCTAGATGATAAAGGACAGAGCAAGACAAAGAGATGGTTATAGTTTGATATTATATAATTACAATGTTACCATAATCAGCTCCATAGTGTTGTACTTAAGCTATCCTAAACATTTGTACCAGGCTGTCCAATTGATCAGTATTGACAAAGAAAAGTAAATCAAAGACTGATATATTCATTTCTGAACTACACTGTTTAAGTGCTGCTTTATTACAGTCAGGCTCACTTCACTGTGTGCAAGAGTGAACATGAACATATGGAAATGACAATGCCAAAATTAACCCCGATTGTCATTAAGTTTGTCTTTAGACTCTTTGCAAGGCGATCATCACTATGCAACTGTGCCAGTGTAACACCATATTATTTTCCAGTAAATATAGTGATTATATATGTGTTGGTGTAAAGGGTATAAAGTTGGTCCTAGCAATGAATTTCGTACATGTTTTGACTGTAACTGTCAAATATAGATTGTTTTTTTTTTCTTTGATATATGAATGTGGACCCCCCTGCCCCCCAACCCAATTATGATGTAACACACTTGCATTTCCTCTAATACTATTTAAAAAATACATGTGTAATGCTTTTTCAGCTCCCCTCTGCGAATCGCTACCTTATCGTGGTGGAGGGGTTTGTGTGTCCTAGGGGTCCCAGGGGCTATGTTGTCCGGGGGCTTTTGCCCCCTGGTAGGCATATATATGCATGTATACGTATGTGCATATGTACGTGTACATATATACTTGTATAAACAAGTGTATATAAGAGTCTGCTTGTGTGTGTGTGTATATTGATCTTTTGTAATGTTTTTAGCTCATTTATTTTAATTCTTTCTTTCTTTGATTACATTATCCCTCTGTTCGGCACTTTGGCTGACACTTGATGTCTTTTAAATAGTGCGATACAAATAAAGCTGACTTGACTTGACTAGGGTCTCCCATGGCAAATTGGTACTGGGTGAGGTATCAGACAAAGAGCAATTCAGAAGACCCCTATGAGTGCAAGATCAAGCAAACAGTTCACCCTGCCCGGGATAGGGTTACCGGAGCCTCGCCCTGAAGCCAGGCCCGAGGGCGAGTGTCTGGTTGCTGGGCCTGAGTCCATAGGGCCCGGCCGGGCACAACCTCTTTTGACTGTGGCTGCCCAAAAGTTTCTTTTTCAAAACTGAAGCTTACAAACTTTCCTTTCTTTAAATCAGAACTTTCCATATTTGTAGGACACAGTTGTGATTTAAAATGGTTAGTTGCGTAATAACATAAGTTTTAACCATGACATTAGAAAGACACATCTTTCAGCATTACATCCAGTATTGTACAGTATATCAGTCACCAGATTCCAAATAAATTAACAGGTAAGCAAATAAAAAGAGAACTTATCCTGTGTGTATTTGAGGATGTGAGCATTTGCATGATTGTTATTTGCTCTTTGATCCGTGTGCTGCTTACCATAGATGTAAAGCAGAAGAGACAAATAAAAATACAAGCAACAAACTACGGGGAAAAAAGTGGCATGAGCGAGTGCCGAGCAAAAGGAGTGATTTGTAAGGAATAAAAATAGACCGGGTTCAGCATGTCGAGTCAGATTAGTGTGAGCTCTCTGAGTGGAACTCGACTCTGCTGTTTGGTCATCACCACCGCCCCCACCACCACCACCACTACCATCACTTTCCTCATACATGCTCTGCCCTAAAGACACTTACAACCTTGTTTGCTTGGCCCTATTTTATTGGTCCCTTTTCCTGGAGAGAAACACTATTTGAAAAATATTCTGCTGTATGATTTTTTTTCTTGCCCCTTCACCCTTTCTGACTTCATTGCTCCAAATCAGCCTGTCTCTTAAATTTACATTTCTCTTCCTCGTGACATCATGCTTTCAGCCCCTGTTGTACCAAGTTAGTCTTGTGCATCTGTTTTTATCATTATCCTGTTCCAAAAAGAAACAGGATAATGTCAACAGTCCAGTCAGAGCATGTGTGACGAGTTGAATTTGACAGTGGATGGCTGTGTGTGGGTGTTTGTGGCTGCAGACCCCAAATTTATCGATTCATTTACTGTATGAAGAGTTTAGCCAAGGGCCACTTTTCTGCTCAATAGCTAAATCTGTCTATTTCAATAATATATTCTAGCCAAGTTGACTAAAACCATTTTCTTATGTTTGCCTTTCCAGAAAAACACCTAGAGGGCGAGTCTCACATTCACACATGTCAGGAAGCTGTCCAGCACTATCACAGTGCTGTAATTGCTTATTGAACACTTTTGTGCGTCCATTGTGTAACTCTAGGGCACTTCAACAGCAGCTGTTGGCAACGGAGACAGAGTTACAGGAAATTATCTACTCCCTCAGAAAAATTCTCCATGCTGGCTCAAGGATTTAAGCAGGTTCTAGCATTTCTCAGTGCACCATAAAGTATTCCAACCAGCAGCACTACAGCCATTTTCAGTTTTGTTAATTCTGTAGAGGCACAGCAAACTTCTGGAAAAAGAAATGAGTAAAGGACAGGCACTGGGGGCTATTTATAACAAATGATTAGCAGAAGAGTTTTGCTTTTATGTAACTTTGGCACGATACAGATGTCTTGAGGATTAGTCTGCATTTCTATGTCTCTGTCTACAAATATGCATAATTGTGGTTTGTATGTGTGGATTCACACACTTAGCTCAATAATTTGTTGGAACAAGAAAAATTTTCTATAGTTTTGCCTCTGCAAACCACCAGGCCATTTTAAATAAGTCAATATTTGATTGAAGTGAAGACTTTAAGCTTTAATTCAGGAGGTTTTAGAAAAGTGTTGTAATTAACTCTTTAGGAACTGCAGCCACTTTAATACACAGTCCCCCATTTTCAGAGGTTCAATTTAATTAAAGCTGCAAGCAGTGAGGAGAGGGCCCTTGCACTCTGGTGTGGTCCAGCCATGCCGAACACCTCCTATGCCCACTATTTGGGAATTGAGTATCCCAGTTAACCGTATGTCACACTGATGTATGTCATGTGTGGAACCACCTATTAAAATTTCATCTAGTCTGGATGATGATTATAGCCTACTGCATATTTCCTCCTTCCACTAGGTGGTGTTCTAACTATTGCTGACAAATGGCATATTAACCTGTTCAGGTCCAGACTCTGATCATGTCTGTTAAGTCTGGTAGAGTATGAATAACCTGTCTTTGAATTATAGCAGTTTCCTGCTTCATGGCAAATGATTGATTATGGCTTTCCTGGACAAATTTGAGGTTGTTTGGGTTGTCCGCCTTGAAACAGCACCCCAAAGTGTAAAACATGACATTTCCTGTTCCCACTAGGTGGCGCTGTGACCATTATCAAATATTGCAGTTAAAGAGAAGTGTGAGTGTGGTCCAGATTGGACAATGCATGTGTAAATAAGAACAAGTGCAAAAATTTTGGGCGAATGACCAAAATTTGCTCTGGCGCCACAGCCACGCCCTTTGACAAAACTTTTGGTGCTTCTATCAGCGGTCATATCTTCAATAAACGCTGGTGACGCGGTTTCACTGGCAGCCATACATACCCATGCCATAACGCTACCTCCACCATACTAGACAAATGATGTGATTGGATAATTAGCTGTTTCTCTCCTTCTCCAGACTTTTCCCTTCACATCATTCATCTTGGTTTCACCTGTCCAAAGAAAATTTTTCCAGGACTATGCAGGCTCTTTTAGATGTTTTTTTGGGGGCAAAGTCTAATCTTGCCTTCCTGTTCTTGAATGTAACCAGTTATAAACCCTCTGTATTTACATTCATGAGGGCGTCTCTTGATTGTAGATTTTGAAATTGACACGCCTCCTTGAATACTCCACTTCTTGATTCTTGATTATAATCACAGTATCCCTGCTCCCGGTATAAAACAGTTCAGCACGAGGCTAGCAGAATTTGACAGATACATTGATTCAAATTTTGCACACAGAGGAAAAATACTGGGACACAGTGAATTAAACACACCCTTCCTTCTCACAACAACTGCTGTTACTGTCCATTTGAATGTTTCCACACATGTTGCCAGAAGAAGCACCTGACAGCAGGGTCCTCTGTGGCAGTATTACCCACCATCTTGTCCGTTCCACACACTCTCCATCTGCTCTCTCTCTCTTTCTCATCCTCTTGTTTCCCGTTCTCTGTTTCATGTATTTCACACTCTTCAACAACATAAGCTTTTGCTCTCTATCCAGTGGCAGCTTGAAGTGATGCCCATGGGCCCAATCTGGGCCACTGCATTATAACTGCATAAATTGGAGCCTCCAAACGATTTCAGATTGACAATGTGCTGCATTTTGTGTGGTCTATTTCAGTGTCATTTCATTATATTTACACAGTTATTTCAGAAGAGCCTGTTTCATAAAGGGCTTATTAACATATTGACATTGTGGGAATGAAAGATCCAGTTATTTCTAGACGATATATGCAACCCATAATTCATATAGTATTACTTTACATTAGATTTTCACCCAGATGCGCTTTTGATTTGTTTAATTTTAAAGGTCATTTTAAAAGGACCCCACTAGCCTACATGCCACAATAAAGGGATATTTCACCTTAAAGTCAGATGCATCTATTTTCCCTCTAGCTTGTGGTTCCATTCATGAATATAGAGAGCTTTGCCTAGTTTTGGAGATACAAGCTTTAGAGATGTCTTCTCTCTGATATAATAGAACTCAATTGCGTTTGCTTTTTGTTACCAAAAACTGAAAAATATAAAAAAACAACTCTGCAGCACTGTCTTTATCCAGTAGGGATGACCCCATAACACAGCACCTATCTAAAACCTAAACCTAGAAATGTTATTGTGAGCATTTTTATATAGGGTTAGGTTTAGGATGGGGGTGTTTTGCTACCTGTAGGGCAAACCTCTTATCAAAGATGGATTATTCAGATTATTATTGTGTGGTGTGGTTGGTAAGTGTTGTAGGGTAAAAGAGACATGAAGCAGTTTCTATACTAAACTGCTCACTGCAAGGTTTGTGAGGGATTTTTTAGTATCCAGGTTATTATATTATATTACAATGCTGCTAAGTTTATAAACTTACCTGTGGAGTAAATGCTCCAAGCACTACAAAGCAAGTGCCATTTAGATCAGTTAGGCAGAAAAAGGTCAGCTATGGTAGGTACCTTCAAAATTAGGCAACTCACATCAAAGTAATCTACCTGGATAAATAGTAATACAAGTGTATTGAAAAATGTCGCAGTTTCATTTTGGGGTGAAATTTTCCTGCAGATTTGTCGGCTGCACATCCATGATGTTAATCTTCACTTCCAACACATCCCAAAGATGCTCTATTGGAGTGAGATCTGGTGACTGTGGAGGCCATTTGAGTGTCATGTTTAAGAAAGCAGTTTGAGATTATTTGAACTTTGTGACATGGAGTGCTATCCTGCTGGAAGAAGATGGGTACACTGTCAACATAAAGGGATGGACATGGTCAGTAACAATGCTCAGGTAGTCTGTGGCATTTATACAAAGTTCAGTTAGTATTAAGAGGCCCAAAGTGTGCCAAGAAAATATCCCCCTACACCATTAAATCACCACCACCCTGAACTGCTGATAGAATAGATGGCTGGATGGATTCGTGGTTTCATGCTTCTGCCCGTCTAAGTGTTACAGCAAGAACAAAAAATTCTGTTGTGCCTGTCCAAACTGTAGCCCCAGTTTCCTGTTCTTTGCTGATGGCAGGAGAACCTGATGTGGTCTTCTGCTGCTCTAGCCAATCTGCTTCATGGTTTGATGAGTTGCCTTGCATTAAATGAACTATTTAAACAATTCAACTATTTAAAATCTCACATTTTTAAAGTTTGTTTTATAACATAACATCTAATGGAAATATCATGCTTGTCCCTTTTCACCGTGTAAGTTACATTTCAGTTCACTAACAGAATTGGTAACTTCTGGCTCTCCAAAGCAGTGTTCTGTAGATTTTAAGTAATACTTTCCTTAAGAGTATTCAGCTTTTAATTATTTAACACCAGGAAAGTCCAGCAGAGCTGAGGTGGTAAAACTGATAAAGCTACAAGAAGGAAAAAAATCCCCCCTGCAGAACATCATAGCTCAGAAGTTCCATTTGGTTTTAATCAGAAGGTTTCCTCTTTATAGAAATATTAGTGAAGAAAATTTCAACAACTAGATTGCTATGCTTTTCCTCATTAGTCTCTACAGGTTGTTCACTAATCGCTGCCTGTAGAGAAATTGCATCCTGAAGTGCAAAATCTAAAAAAACAAAAAAAAGTTAAACTAGAGGAGCTGATTCATCTTCAAAGCCAGACTTTGAGATCCCTCCAGTTCATGTGTCTAAAAATTCATAAAAACTCTTTTTTTCATTATTTTTTTACATTATGTGTCCTGAAGCATATACTCTAAATTTCAACAACCACATAGAGAAAAAAAAAAATCAAAATTGTAATCTTATACTATTCTTCTCAGAAAGCAGATTTTCCTGTTTCCATCCTAATTCCGCATTCAGGGGCTAATAAATTCATTCCAGTTTGTCTGTACTCCCTTTTAGAGCTGCAGGATTGTTAAAATGTAATTAAAAACTTCAGGCAGTCTTGGCCCACAGTTTGGAGACCGAGTGGTTTGGCAAACAGGCCTTCACAGCCTCTTTCAGAAAATCCCTCCACCTTCTGTCTTGTGTTTTTTTTTCTTCCTTGTCCTAAACCTGACGGTCACTGACTTGGATTTAGCTCTGTCAGTCACACATAGTTTTGTAATTGTTTATATTTTCAGACTGCTTCCTGAGGTTATTAATTCAAAACAAACAAAAAAAAGACTTGCCTTCGCACTCGATTCTAAATGTCTCCTCTACATGTTCATTTGGTCTTTGTCCAATCACATTCTCCCTCTCTCACCTTTAGCATCTTTGTCCCATGCTCTCACTGCCAGTCCACCCTTCCTTCCTCCAGTACTTTAATTAAGTTATCAGAGCTGCTTGATCCTCAGTCCTGCTGCTACACCTGGCAAAGGTGTGACATCATAGAATTTCCTGGCCTCTTTGACATATTTCACTTTTTCACACATTTAAAATTTTACCTTTTTCTACATTATCTTTTGTGTCTTGCTTTGCAGGAGAAATTTTAAAAAGCAAATGTGAGGTTTTACCTGCCGCAGTACGTCCTAGCGTGTTAATAAAGATTTCAAAGCAGCTTAGTTCAGATACATGCTGTTTCACCTGGCTGATGGTCACTTGTCCCATCCAAATTGTTGGGTGTCCTAGCTATGACTTTGTTCACACAGGAAGGATCTCTGGACCCACTGGCTTGTTTATTGCACAGCGAGAGAAGTGATAAGCATGTATGAAAAGATGATTGGTCTGAGTACATTTACTGCATAGCACTGTACAAAAGTCTCAAGCTTATAGCTCAAGCCACTTTGTCACTAGCAGTAACAGAGGCTATAGTTCCCATTTCTTTGGTTGTATCTATGAAAAACACCAAAGATAACAGTTTGACAGGCATAAATAAGTATCTTTATACCAACAAGATGATACCCACACAGCTATTAGGCAAAACTTGGCAGATCTCGGCCTGGCGGCAGTGTGTCCTTAAAACAACTGAGGAAACTGGACCAGTGGAGGACAAAATAAATGGTTGCAGGTCTTAAAAAAGTATCTACAGCAGATGTACAGTATTTGAAAGTCATGTGCTTAGGAAATAGGAAAAAAAATCAGCAAAGACCTGACACAAGACCCTTCACTGTAGCCTCATCAAAAATGATCTCAGTGGAAGTGTGGCTGTCAAGAAGCCATTCTTAAGGAAGGAAAACAGAGAAAAAGCTGAGGTATGCCAAATTACACAAGAACCGTCAGTGGTCAGAAAGTCAGCGGCAACAGGTCTGATGGGGTGACGAATCTAAATTTGAAATTTTTGGTTCAAGTCATTGTCAGTACATACAGAAGAGGTCAGGAGAGAGGCAGTGAGTGTCCAGAGCCATAAATAAAACACGGGGGAATCTCTGCATCTCAGGCAGTCATGTTGGGGATCTTGTAAAAACCCACAGAACGTGTGAACACAGAAAAGTACCATCCACTATGCAATACCATCTGAAAAGCTTCTGAATGGCATAGGCTTCATTTTCCAGCATGACCATGATCCCAAACACACTGCCAATGCAGTAAAAGCATACCTGGATAGAAAAACACAGAGTGGAACGCTATCAGTCATGGATTGGCCTCCCCAGAGCCCAGACCTCAACATTATTGAAGCAGTGTGGGATCATTTTGAAGAGAACAGAACAAAAAGCAGCCAACATCCAAAGAAGAGCTCTGAATGTCCTTCAAGAAGCCTGGAGAACTATTCCCGAAGACTACTTAAAGAATTAACAAGAAAGAGAGAACTCTAAGAGAACAAGCTTCTTAAAGTGGAACAACACAAGCTGATAGGTTTGCTTTTTGTGCAGTATGAAGAATGAAATAAGGTGGAAACAGTTAGCCTGGTTTTGTCCGAATAAAACAAAATCTGCCAACCAGAAGCTCTTAAGTTGAGTTTAGCTGAAAGACATGAATCTCATTAGAATTGTTGGCAAGAAAACAAAAAAATCACATTTCTATATTTGTCAAATTATTCATTCCCAGATTATACGTCACATCCACTGATTGTAGAGGAAAAAACTGAAAAGAAACAAACTGCTCAAAATGTTCTGACACAATGTGATGATGACAGCATTATAACATATGCAAGTCTTTCACACACAGATTTATCTTTTGGAGTTTTCATAACTTACATGAATGTTGTCACAGAAACAGATTTATTTTTAAAGCAGATGTGCTTACATGACTTATGGAGAAGATATAGAGGGCATTGTCAGAGGTCGTAGGTTATTCATAAGCTTTTAGGTACATGGTTAAAGAGCGTGAACGATCAGCATCGCTAATGACAAAAAGCAGAGCACTCTAAAACTGTGTGTGTGTGTGTGTGTGTGTGTGTGTGTGTGTGTGTGTGCGTGTGTGTGTGAGAGACAAAAATAAAACAGTTAAGAAACAGAGATGCACAAAGAAGAGCCTATGGGTCATCAGACAGAGTCTTAACTCAATACCTAGACATCGAGTGAGTCAGGAGGTTATTATACCTCCGTCTGTGAGGGATGTGATACTTTGAAGTATTTTTCAGGGAAATGTGGCTGACGCTCATTCATGAGTGGATTGCTGCTGCTGCAGTCGGCCTTTGTTTCCCAGTCACTGAGCAGAATAATGAGATGAGATTGTCTCATTCTTGCTCTTTTTCTCTTCAGTCATTTTTCACAGTCACACCACATTTTGCTGGCCTCAGTTTTTGCCAGCTTAGTGTCCTAAATCTATGTGTTTAATATAAACTATCAACTTTTTGTTCATTCTTGAAAACAATAGTCAGCACCATATGGCCTTTGCTGCAAGGAATCACTTAAATTTCGTGATGGCTGCAATGATTTTTCTTTTTCTTTTTCTTTTGTTTTTGTTTTTTTTTTACAAATCTTGTAAGTAAAGTAACTGAAATATTTCTCTCTTGTTCAAAGCAACAATTTAGCTCCTGAAATTGCTATTGAGTGAATTGACAAAGAAATATACCTTAGTTTAACAACAGGCCTAGTTTTGGGTATTCCATATGAGATTTTGGAGTGAGGTGTCTTATTTTAGCCTTGCCGACAGGCACATTATTACAGACAACTACTGTCTGTGTATATGCATGTGTATGAGTTAGGCAAGACTACAGCCACTTTGCATTATTTCACATTTTCATATTTTACAGCCCGACAACCTTGTAGTGTTACTTGAGACAGAATTACCTTTACTGAACAAATGTTCAGACTTTAGTTTGAAGATTAGTTGTGTAAGTTTCCAAGGTTGGTCTGGAGCTAGATTAGATCGAGTCCAAAAGTTGTGATTGTCTTCTGTTTGGCAAGTGATGATGCCAAAATCTGCAGTTGTGTCTGCAAAACCTGAAGTCCTACACCATAACATTATTCCAAATGTTTTAAAAGTAATAATCAGTTCAAATCTGCAGCTAGTGATGACAGAATCGTTTTATTTGTTTATTTTGATTTCCTAAACACTGAAAACTCCTTGCATAATGATCATTTACCAGGCACTCCGTTGCCATATTTTTTAGCTACTTTAATCCACACAATAACTACTGCAATAACATCTGTGTTTACGTGTCAGTAAACAATGCATGCACATGTGTCAAGCTGCTGTTCCTCATCTTTGTCACAGTGTCCTTATCTGTCTGAAGTGATTAGATGAAGAAGGTACATGTGTGCATGTCTGTGTGTGTGTGTTCGTGTTTGCATCTACACGTTTACGCTTCTCTCCCTCAAGTGTGCATTTGCATTTGGATGAACAACATCCTGCATGTGTACGAGTGTGCGAAATGTTGGTTTATTCATGTATTTTCACAGGGCAAGCTTAAGGCGTGAACTAGAAGTTTCACCCAGCTGCTGGCCAGACTCTACTGTCACCCAGCCAGTCTCTGTCTTGTGTGTGTGCATATGCTTTGCTTTTATAATGTGAACCGGCTGAGTTACCATTCCACTACAAGTACCAGTAAAACCAGTAAAACCAGTACATCATCAGTACTGGTTTTACCGGTCTCACGCTGTGGAATTATGATCATTATTTACAGGAAGGACCTGTCAGTATTATACTAGTTGAACTCACCCATAGCACACAGTGCGCTTGCTATCTTCTTTAATTTAACTGACTTTTATGTTTTGTCTCTGTATATCCAGCATGCATATTGATGGGTTTTCCACTGGTTTTTGCTGTATATTTGGACAAATTATGTGTGTTATGTGTGTATTATTGATGACAGCGCAAACCAACCCAAGCTTTGCTATCAGCCTTGTGTACGCATCTGTGTACCTTGCTTCTAATCTCCTGCTCGGCAGTGACAGCTTCTCGGCATAATGTGTATAATATTTAGCTGCAGAGAACAAAATGAAAGTTTAAACTGGATGGTGCTATGGTGCATGAAAGAGCCTTGCTAACATTGTTTCCCTCAAAAACTCAATAGAAGAAAGTAGTTTCTTCAATTTCTGTTGCAGCTCTGATTTATGCATCATGGTGGTGAGGATATTGTGGTAATTTTTTTTTTTTGGCCAATTTTCTTCTCTTGTGCAAGTGCCTGCAGTATTTTTCCAGCATTAAATCCTTGTAATATCAAACCGGTAGAACAATATCTGGGAACGGGAGCTTATTTAAATCATGGTGGTGGGCTGTCATTCTTTTGAGTGGGCTCATATGTTCATAATATTTAAATCACAGCTGCTGTAATCTGGTGTAACATGGTAAATCTGGACTCTACCACAGCACTCAAACATGATTCATAACTCAGAATGTCTGGATGAGAGTCAGGCTCATACAACCCCCCCCTCCCATTATTTTAATAGTTACTTGCTCCACTATCATACACATTTGGCTTCACTGACCTTTGTAGTCTGTGTTCTGCAAGTGACTTGTTATGTGCCCATCAGTAGCCGCATCCATGAGTAAGCATGCAAACCTGCAAACATACAGCTGCAAAAGTACATGCATGTAGTCAGGGTAGGTATGTGTTACTCACCCACAGCCTTGAGTGAGGCGTACTTGTTGAAGCCAATTCCCAGGTTGTTGTGAGGGTGAGACAAAGCCATAGCTGGACCCAGAGGAGATAAAGCTGCATTGTTTAAATGGTTGTGATCTATGAGAGACAGAGAGAGAAGCAAATATCAAACAAATATCTAAAAGTTGATCAAAGAAAATGCTAATTGGGAAAATATCCTCAAGAGGAATAAGAGCATTAAACCATATAAAGAGAGATAAGCAGCTCTCCTCTCTATAACTCTGGCCTTACTTGGCTGACATTGTTTTTTATGAATGGATAATTTTTAAATGTTTTTTATGTACACCATTTCCAGAAAGTGATGCAAAAGCTCTTTAAGCTCTTTAGTCGGGAATGCAAGAACTGATTAGCTGCGGGCATAATTTGTGCATTTCTTTCAGCCCACATAACAAAATGTCCTTTTTCTGCTCAAAATAACAAATATATTCAAAAAGCTGTTTTTTTATTCCATTTTTTTTTGTTCTTTTTACATCTGCAGGTTAACAAGGACACAAGAAAACACCACTTACCATAGGCCTCCTGCTTGAGTGAAAACAAGGACAGCTGACAAGGAAATTGAGCACACAAAACTCAAGCTGAATTACACAAACACACCTTGCAGAAAAGTTGACAGATTTGTTTACAACGCTGAAAGTCGAATGAACTTGCACATTCACAGCTGCATCGCTATCGGCTAACTGAAAATGCCCGATCACAGTCCTGCAGGCGTACAGCTAAGCATTCAACTGTAACTTGACAGCTAGTCAGCTGAGACACTCACCACACCACCACAACCTCCATCTTATTTATTTTTGGTATTTTATTATGACAACTGAATGGTCACGTATATGTTTATTTAACTCTTGTGCCCACTTCAAATTTTTACCCTTTCGACACCTTCGTGGCCCAAAATGTAGATGCACAAAATCTGCCATAAATTCTTCATACATCAACATTTTTTTCTCCTTTTTTCATCAGTCACTTAATCAACTTGAGCCCTTACAAAATGATCAAAACATTCAGAATTTTAACTGTTTAGATGCAAGTTTATTTGAATTATTAATTATGTAAAAAATTTATCTTGTAATATCAGCATTTTATTTTGAGCAAAAGTAGGGATATTTGATAAAAACCCATCACAGAAATGTATGGATGACATGAAAGAGTATAAGGCACTGGATTTCAAAAATTCAACTGTAAACAAGATTTCCTGGAAAAATTCACACCACAAACTATAACACAGCCAAAATGATTGCTAAATTAATAAAAAAGAAAAAAGTTGAAAAAAATGTACAAAAACACACAAGAGTGGACACGAGGGGTTTATTTTCCCAGGAGACTTATAATCTGCCTTAAAGACTGATGTCCACATTTGTCAGATTTGTCTGGTCACTGAATATCATGTAAATAAAGAATCATTTAAAGAGATCTGCGGTGTAGCAGGAGAAAAAGGTGAATTTGCATAAATTCTTTGCACAGAGACAAGTGTAACGCTTTTTCTCCAAGTGCGGCTTAAAGCAGCAAGTTTAGAATAAATATAAATGTGGCAAATCTGCAAAAGTTGCTTCACAGTTGTAGCTTCTTTTAGCTCAGTGTTTTGGTTCCCATCAGTTTCTTTTCTGGCATTAAAACACCACAGATAAGTGGAGTATATGCTACATTTCTTTTTCTGTGCCTCTTGTGTTCCTTCTGTGTTTTTGTCCAGGTGAATTTCCTTTTGGTCTCCCATTGAGTTCTGTTTTGTTTCTATACTGCCAGTGGTTCCCTCAAGGTGCATTATATTGTAAGGTAAAAACCCTAATTATCAGCCGGCGAGCAAGAACTTGGTGAAAGTTGGAAGGAAGAACTTCCTTTTTAACAGGAAAAACCCTCCCGCAGACATAGGCTCAAATCTGGGCAGTCATCTGCTATGTAAGGTTAGTGGGTGAAGAGAAAAAGTAAGTTAAGAGCATAAAAAGGCCAGGACAAAATACAAACTATGGGAGACAAGACAAAAGGTAACAACATGCAGTAATAGAAGCATTATGGGAGTGCAAAGAGGGCAGTGGAGGAGAAAAGATCAGCAGCATAATTAAGGGATGGTTCAGCACCATCTGATCTGGCCCTAACTATAAACTTTATAAAAAAATAAAAAGTTTTGATTCTAATCTTAAAACTAGAGAGGGTTTCTATCTCCCAAATCCAACCTCGGAGCTGGTTCCACAGAATGAACCACAATTAAACCACCAGTCAGAGTGCTTTGTTAGGATAACATGCTACTATTAGGTCTTTAAGATATGTTGGCACCTGATTATTCAAGACCTCGTATATGAGAAGGACTTTTAAATTCAATTCTGGATTTAACAGGAAGCCACTAAAGAGGAGCTAAGATGAGAGAAATATGATCTCTCGAGTGCCTGTTCTACTCTTGCTACAGCATTTTAGATTAACTTTGCAGGGAGCTTTTAGAAATGGCTGATAACAAGACATTACAATACTTCAGCCTTTATGTAACAAAGACACAAACTACTTATTTGGCATCACCGAGACTCTATTTCTAATTTTAGTGATACTACACAGATGAAAGGAGGTAGTCCATGATATGTGCATGAAGGTTAGTTTCTCGTGTGGTTTTTGGTGTTTTTACCCCCCACCGTCCTGTGTTAGTGTCTGATTGAATCCACCTGTACCTTATGACCCTGATCTCCAGTGTTCACTCTGTCATTCTTTATCAGGTCTTCGTCATTAATTCCTCCTGTTCCCGAGTTATCCTGGTTTTTAAAAATGACACAATAGGCAGTAAAAGGATCAGATATTTTTCTCAGGTGCTGTTTGGTATCAAAAAGCAGTCTTAGAGGACAATGAGTGACAGAAACCCAACTCTCATCACCAAAAGTAATTGTTTCTGTAATTAATCATTGGAATCAATGGAATAAATTTTTCAAAACAATATAAAAGCAACTGCACTCATCTTTGACAATAACAACACAGCATCTCAAAAACTCTGCAAGCCTTCTGGAGAAACAAGGTCAGGCCAGGATTACCTCCCTTCTTCGAAAGTGTCATCTTTCCAGAAGTACAAAACTTAGCTAAAACTATTTCCTGAAGAGGAT
>VVHJ01042307.1:21828-32101 GCA_015107715.1 Tylochromis polylepis | reverse complement strand
AGCTGTCCAAAAAAGGGAGATAAAAAAAAAAAACAGCAACACTGCTTATTGACACACAAATATACTGTCAAACTCTCCCTCTATCTTTCTCTCTCTCACATACACACACGCACAACGATACACATGCACTTACAAAGGACAATGCACCTCACACTTGAGCATAAGGTGATGTTCACTAATAAAGGTGGTGTTTCAGGGAGAGAATATTTTACCAATTACTAATTATATAAGAGATGACTGCTGAGTGGAAATCCTTCCACCACCAAACACCATCATCAAACTCTGCTCTTCTGTTATGCGATCTCTCTACAATGAAGCAGGGTTTTTTTTGGGGGGGGGGGTTACTCTTGGCTCTGCGTGATGGCATTGGGAATAGATAACTATAAACTGGTGATCTCAGGCACACGGACCTGGTCTTGAGGAAAGCAGCCCCATCCGTCTTTTGTTTTTGAGGAGCAACCAATCAGAAGAAAGTTAGAAAGCAATGGTAACTAAAAATGAGTAGAGCCCGGGGGGAGGCTGACGTATCAGCCAATATTAGCCAGAGACGATGACAGTGAAACATGATTATTTTTAAAAAGCGTTGTCATGCTATCTTAGTAAGGACTCATAAATAACTACACATAACAAATATTTATGTTTCATGTGGCTGAAAAAAGAAATTAGTCAGTATACTGAATTTTTAAATCACCAAACACTGGTATCAATACCAGTCTTAAAATCCAATATTGGTCGGGCTCTAAAAATGAGCTGAGGGTTTTGCACCAATGAATCTTTTTGCACTGTGACTCATGCAGTTCGGCTCTATTGTCCAAGAATAAAAATGTATAGCTGGAAGGAGCATCAAATGTTTCTAAGTTGAATGAAAATGATCCGTGTGTTGTATGTATTGGCATCAAATATTAACTGCTGTTATCGGCAGCTTTCAAGCAACAAAGATAGCCGCACCTCTAGTCTGTGTGTGTGTGTGTGTGTGTGTGTGTATGTTTTTAAGCTTTATTACTTTCCTTCACCCGGACTGCAGGCTCAGGTCCTCACAGCCCACACACACACACACACACACACACCTTAGTCCATCTGCTTTAGTTCTCGGCCTCTATCTTCAGTCCTCGTTCCAGTCACTGCCATATCTCTATTAACCCCCCCACCCCACCCTCTTCTCAAGCACGCACGCACACACACACACACACACACCAGCAGTCGACAGGATTATCTAGGCTTATTCCCAAAGGCTGGACACCCAAACTCCAAACCCCCTCCCCAAACTGCAGAGCACATCATTTAGCTAGTGCTGCAGTGCATCAGTTTTTCTTATTGTAGATTGTAAATGGCTTTTTTCCCCCCTTTCTTTTCATCTTGATGCCCTGAAACGATCCATGCATCTCTGTGGACGATTTGCCAGACAGCTGTCCCATTCACCATGCAACATTCATAGCTTAGCTCCACTCAGTCACGATTTTTTTGCTCTATCCAACCTTCTCCTCTTTGCTCCTTTATACGTTTGTCCTTTCCTCTACCCCACCCACTATATTATTCCTTTCCTCCTCGGTCCCCGTTCACCTGCTTTGTTATGCCTTTTTTTGCCATTCTTCTCCCAGCATCTGTTTTCTTTTCCTCCTTGCTCCCTTTCCTACTCACCCAAGCCCCACTTAGTCTCTCTTCTTCACATTCCCACTGTTCTCCCCTTCTTTCCTTTTCCTCCTTCTCTCCTAGCTTCTCCTGAGCTTCTGTTGCTACGCAATTTCCTTGTGAAATGTCTGTCAGATGAGGAAAGGTGTAGTGCGTCAGGAATTGACTGTAAGGTGGAATTTGTGGTGAAAGCAAGACACCGCCCTGACAACTTAAGCTTATATTTCAGACTTTTAGGCCCAGGTGAGCAACTTAAACTGCCAAATAAGAAATGGGAAATGTTGCCATTCACACGCAAACACATACACACACCTTTTCTCTGCGGGGCCTGGACTCCTCGCTCTCTTTACCTTTATTTCTTCCTCTCTTTACCAATTTCTTGCCCTCCGTCTCTTCCTCTCTGGCAGCCTCTTGCTGTAGCCTGAGTTTTTGGTTTCGTTTGTGTCTGGGTGAGGACGTGACTTGACTGAGTAAGCAAAGCAGGCACTCAAGGTGATGCTGATACGCACTCCACTCTCAGAAATGCACGCACACACACAGAAATACACTAAAACACTCACAGGCGCACGCACACGCCTCTCCACTCTGAAACACTTGATCATCTGATGAAGCTGTTGTTGCAAAACATAAACTTACACGAGGCGCGTGCAGGGCTTGGCCACTAATTACAGCTCTCAGGTCAGCATTTTTAGCTAGTGGCTGTGGAATTATGGGAATTAGGGATCCTTCTCATACTTGCCTATTTACAAACTACTCCGAGCTATGGTTTCCAGTTTGGTTTTCTAATTCCTGCCTTGAGCACATTACCTCAGAATAATATGCATCGCCTAAATGCTGCGTTATGCTCCATGCGCACTGAAAAGCAGCATGTTCCTTTTTGTTTTGCCATTTCTGGCCCAACTGTCTGCAGTGAACCTTGAATGAGCCGATTTGTTAGTGGAGATGGAGAGGTGGTTTCCATAGCAACTTTCATATCACCATCGTGTACTTTTTCATTTCTACATATTGTCTGCATCAGTAGCTTAAAGCAGTTTTGGCTCGTGTGCTACATTTTGTGTCTGTGGCGCAGATTTGACAGGTGGTGAGAGGAGACTGAAAGACGGTGGAAGAAAGCAAGCAGAGAAACAGGACGGAGACGGAGGGATAGAAAACAAATGTGCTCAACAGCACACTTCTCTGTATCTTTTTTTCTTTTTTTTCCCCATTTGTAGCCAATGTAATGGCAGAGTCAACACATGCATCTGCAGGATGCAGCTGGTAGCCTGTCATACTCCACAGCAGATTTTTTTTATGGGCGACGGGGCTGACAGGTAGGATGGGCACTAAAAATGTGTTAACATTACCTGGGAATTGAAAGCAGCAGTGACAAACTCTCTCATGGTTCAAGGGAATCTATTCTGCTTTTTCATTATTTTCTGTTGTGTATATGCTGTACAGTTGCAGTACAGTAGTCAACGCTCATATCTATTTACATGAATAAACTTTTAAAGGCTTGTAACTGCTCTGAATGATCAGTTTCTGCCATGTGTTTCTGCATCCAGCCCTCGGTATTACTGTACTTCTTTATCGAATATTCCTGCGGTCTTACTTTTCTCTACTTTAAACCCAAAACAAAAAACCAGTGCCAAACTAACAAATTACCTGCTCTCAAAACGCAATCAATTTTTTTTTCTAAAAACAAGGCTAAGTTAAGAACTTAATTGAAACATCAGTCATCTAAATAAAACTTGTATGGCTTCTGCACAAGAGTACCACATTAATTAACCTTATTTAACATATTAAGAATGGAGTTTGACATGGGCTATATGTGACTGTAGCGCGTTCATTGTTGTAGTTTCTAACATTAATGTGAACATGACACAATGATTCAATGTTTAAGCAGTAATGTGGCACGAATTACCGAAAACAAGTTCTAATATAGACCCCAGTTCCTTTGATATTACTATTAGAGCCTATATTCAATTCTGGACTTTGAATTGGCCATGTATTCATATTTATCATAATTATTATAAATGGAATGTATCCCCCCAACCTGTTGTGTTATTATTTCCAAATGAAAGCACCTGGGTACATGATGTTAAACTTTTACAAGGCGTCAAGTATCCAAACCTAGTTGTAGTACTGAACACAAAGAGAGCTTGTATCTCTAAGTACCTCATGATTTTACAATAGGTGATGTGTAGTATCTGACAACTGTGTCTAAACATTGTTCGATACTAAGTTTGAAAGCCATTTGTTCAATAGGAACTTGTTATGAAAGGCTGATTCATGTTCTGCGCAACTTGAAAAGTGACATGTTTCACCAATATGTTTTTCATCTAAAGGGAAATAACATCCTCAACCGACAGAAACTCTAATATAAACTAACACCTCCACCTGAGGCCTTAAAACACTATTGCATTAGCAGGAGGGACATTGGAAACAAACAGCCATTGCATTACCGCTGTTGATCCACTGAGAGGCCAGATAGCTGCGAGGCGCATTCTTGAATAAGCCACAGAAAACCTAATACAACTGTGGCTCAGTAGTGAGAAGTCCAGTGGCTTTGTGTCTGTGTCCAAAGTTCAGTGGCTGAAACCAGAGATATGGAGCATTTCTGCTGGCCTTAGTTAAAAGACTACTTGGACATTCTGGACAGTTGGTGTCAGTTCATCTGCAGGTTTTCGCTACCGGTGATGATGTGTCCTCTTTGGACAAAAAGCCCACAGCAGGACTCTGCTCTGCTGGCCTGTCAGCACCAGGAAGACGGGCTACTGTCTTGTCACTGCAGAAACAGCTTGCTGCAAAGAGTGCTTTTGTGCTAAATGGTAGGAAACAAGCTTTCATGGACCAAATTCTTGGTCGTGGTGGAATAGAACCCCCTGCAGTGAAATGGCACACTGCAGACAGAGGAAGGGAGTGACAAAGAGGTCTACACATTTGCCTTGTGCCTTTAGCTATATGTTTTCTCCTTTGGTGCACTCTTTCACGAGCTCCCCCTCCCCTTCTCTTCAATCACATCATCATGCCAGTGTGTCTTTTTGCTCCAAAGCTGATGGGTAGCTGTCTAAGAGATGGGCCAATTGCCACCTTCTGCCCTTCTTTGTCAACATCCAACAAACTAAGGCCAACCACCGTGTGGGTATGCTAATGTGTGCAGCCCTGGGGCTGCCCGCAGAGATGCCAATCTGCAGCAGGAGCCAACTGGCTATGAGAGTAGAAAATGATGCTTTGACTCCTGGACCCTGTCAGTCTGTCGGGGTGACTGGAGGGTGAACTGCCGTGGCGGACCATGAGCGTGCTCTGTTTTGGCTCCTCTCTGCTTCAGGCCTGCTGGGAGGGAATGTGATCCTGCATCACATGTTTTCCCTCTGGCATAGGATGAGTACACTAGTGTGTTTTGAATCAGCTGAACTAGACATGGCTCAAATTGATTTTGCAAAAGAGTGTTTGTTTTCAGTGTGACCTAGGTGGAGGAGCTGATTTTCACTGTGGTTTGCCACAACAGCAATTACACCAGAGAGAGCAGTGGAAGGGATTTGAATTGCACTTTTGTGTACTTTTGTGCGATTTATACGCTGCATTAACATGCATCTCATATCAGGGCCTAATTACATTCACACCTGACATTAAGATGCATCTCGAGCATACAAATGAGATTCAGATTTCTAATTTTCTAACTGTTCCATTCACTACATGTCCCTATAATAATTCACCTTCACTAGAAAGGAAGCATCTACCGTACCAGTCCCCACAGGTACTGCCATCCATTCGTACCAAGTAGACATATTTCTGTCTAATCTGTGACATTTGCAGGCATTCTTCAGCTGAAAGCAGTTTTTAACATTTGTTTACTCGAAAAAAGGAAAAGGGAACCCTACTGAAGTAATAAAAGCATTCACTTCTTTATCAAAAGTAATATCTGAATCTTGTTGTAGGACATCGCAGATTGAGCCCAGCAATTTAAGACACCTTAATTGTTGCTCCTCCTACTTTGGACTGGACAGAGGTCAGCATGGTCACTTTGCTGCCTTGTGCAGTGTCAAGCAACTCCTCTCTGTCAAAGGTCTGATCTTAGTGGAGCAGATCTCCTGCAGTAATATGACAAGGATCGGGGAAGGAAGTGACAACAATGTCATTTTTGCTACAGCAGCTTCTCTGTGCGATCAGAAACATGGGCCCACTGACCACCTTTAAAGCAGGTCTGCCGTAATTGACAGATAAATTGCATAAATTCCGGCCCGGTCTAATTCTTACTATCCATCATGTTTTGAAAAACTGACACGGTGTGTAAACTCCATCCATCTGGTGCTCCTCCAAGCAACAACAATAACAACAAAGCGTAATTTTCAAATGCTGTACGACTGGAATTGCCTCTGCATAGCCTGCCAATTTCCTTGTTTTGTTTACACGGCTCCACCGTTTACCTTTTAGTTTTTAATGAACTCGAGAGAGTCGTGACCATTATTATGTTGGTGGCGTACCACTTTTAATGAGGTGCTGTTTTAGCTGTCGCCGTGCTATTGCTCTGCCCTGCGGAAGTCTTCATTAGCACTGTAGCATTCTCCCATGTGCCTGCTAGTACTTATATAAGGAGGTATAAATATAAAGAGGACTGTCAGGGTTAAACTCGTATGAGAGTGGAGACTCGACGACTTGAGGCTTCCCCACTGCGGTGGTCTGATTTATTTATGCAGGAAGAGAAGGTCATCCTATGGTCAGTCTAGCATTATGAGCTATTTCTCCTGACTTTTTCTTACCTTGCCTTCCACGTCCTCATGTTTCTCTGATGCTCAATTGGAGCAGTTTTACAATGAGAGAAACAAGAAAAAGCTGTCCTGTGAAAATTACTTGAGTATGATATAAGAGTTGCTTTCTTTTTTTCTTGCTGTTTTCTATTTTTCTGCCTGCCACTCTCTTTATCCCCCTCTGGCTCTCTCCTATGAGTTGTAAAAAGTGATAGGGCATCATGTCCTTCCTGTTCAGATGGAAGTGTTGCATGCTCCTAGTGTATTGGAAATGGAGCAGTGAATAAATAGAGCGCTTGCAGGATGCAGAAGGAGACCGTGTTCTTGATCTAGTCGGGATTGGTCGATGAACATTGCTTTCATCGCGAGGGCTTGATGTGTTTGTGTGCATGCGTGGAGGTGTTTGAAGAGGTATGCATCGAGTTCTGACTGAATGCAGCAAACTGTCTGAGAGCGAGGCAAATTGCTCTGGAGAACCGAGTCGATGAGTGTGTGAATCGGAGAGGAGCGCCTTCGTTATGCTCACATACATGTACTGTGTGTGGATTCGTGTGTGTGTTGCTACCTTGCTCATCGGTTAATCCATTATCATTTACTGGCCTGTCACAGCCTGCGAAGGTAATTGTGTGGGCACTTGAACTGAATTAATGCTATAGCTCTGCACTGAGTGTCACTCAATCACTTCAACTTAACTTCATTTCTAAGCCAGTTTTCATGCTCTGCGGCCCCACAGAGCCCCCTCTCTCCAGTGATAATTGAGCTTCACCTCGATTGCAGGAGTTGTCGCCATCGTCGTCTACTTGGAAAAGTGACCCGCCTCTCCTCCCCTCAGACCTCATTTAGGGACGAGCTTGTTACTGACTGTGCCGTTCTGTGACTGTGTGTGACAGTGTTGTGTTTGCATGCACTGACTTTATAGCAGAGCTATAGAGTCTTTTGTATGGTGTAAAGCAGGGAAGTCTAACTCGTTTTATCTTAAGTGGGCTGGACCAGTGAAACGCTCATTTCTGTCAGTGAAAAGAAGTTTAACTACACATTTAATCCCTGAGATGCCTTTATGTAACAACAACAATGTATTGTAATTTTAACAGTATCAGTTTTTCAACATGAAAAGGAAATGCTGCTGTAGTAAATGAAAGAAATCTGTCAGCATGAATGTTTGAGTTTAAATTATGAGAAATAAATGTGTAAGAATGTGTAGTTCATTTGACTAGCCTGTCCTATAATTATAAAACAAACACTTTTCCAACAGGAATTTTCTAAAGTCAGTAATGAAAAAGCAGAAACTTTTCTTTTGCTTCATTTCATTGTTTATTTGCAACTTAATTACTTTGGTGTAGTATGGATAACCATGGGAGAAGTCTTTATCAGCAGGAAAAGCTTTAAAACTTAAGAAAATACATTTAAAAGTCCAAAAGTCTATGCCCTCCTTCACATTTTCCAAAGCCGTCCAGTGGGCCGGTTTGGAGTCTTTACTGGGCTGATTCAGGCCCCTGGGTCTTATGTTTGACACCCCTGGTTTAAAAGATAATATTACAGCTAGTTAGATGTCAAATGTTAGTCCAAACATCGACCTACATTCATGTCCATCCCTGTGCAAAGTAGGTGTTTTCTTTCCCCATCTGGTCTCATCATTGAAAGCTGCTTCCCTCTTCAACTATGGACAGTGAGAGCCAATGAGGCCTGGCTCGGTGCACGTTTAAACTAGAATTATCAGAATAATTTCACTAACAAAGGAAGGTTTTTTTAAGTCAAAGGTGAATGTATCTAGCTGATAAGGTGAAGCTATCAGCTTGTAAGGCTTAGTTGGTAAGCCACATCCATAAAATGTACAAGAGCAAAGCATCAGAAGACTGAGCACTAAAAGCTTGATCTTTTAGTGTTTGGGGAAAAACAACAAAGGTAATGTTAGAAAGTGTCCCTAAAAAGCTAAAGCACATACTCAGATTAGCTACACCTCGCACTATTTGTCAGATGCTCCAGAAGGCAACAATATCACGCACAGTGTTTAGAAGGTCCAGTTAAGTAACGAATTAGTGAGGCCTGGCAGATGCTACTAAGTTTAGTTACATTTGTTATGAAGGGGGAAAATGGCTATAGTCACCAAAAGCATTGTTCGTACTAGGCTGTAAACACACTGAGGTTAGTTATATTAACAGGGCAGTCTACGGGGATCCACTCGCTTTTAGAGCTGGCCTCAGTTGGCCTTTGGAGGAAGTACAGTTGTTTTTTGGAATGTCCCTTTAGATTTATTGTTCTTCCTGAGAGGCTGCAGCCTGCTACAAACAGATGTGTGCTACTACTGGAAACAGCACCGATGAGTGCTGTGAAATTGCAGTAAAATTGTAGGCTGTAAAAACAACAATGAAGAAAAATGATAAACGGAAAGAAGCAAAAACTAAAATTACAGCTTGGAGGAACTTTTTCATTCCAGTATCAGTTCACCCAAAAAAAGAAAGAAATCAACACGCTTTTTGTGGAGATTATTGCAGATTAAAGCACATTGTGCTAGCATACTTTTAACATTTAAATACTGGACTTTGGCTTGTAATTACAAGATCTTGCATTTGATCTGCTTTGCTATAAGGTTTTAATACTTCTCTAGTATTAAGTACTAGTGTTCAACATCGCGTAGCTTTAATTAGCTATATGGTTGAAAAATGGGGAAACTCAGAAGTCGATTTGCATGCTCTCCATGCTACACCGCAGGATTGAATCCATCATATTCAAGTAATCTCACCCTGTTTGCAGTCTGTCACAGAATATAGGGCTGTGGGTCACCCTGAGCCAAGGTCACGTCACACTGACAGCTCATCTCCGTGTCCGAACTGTAATTCTGCCTAACAAACTGACAACAGCAGGCCAAAAGGCAAGCAGGAGATGACTGATGACAACGATGACGACCACAACAACACTTCAGTGTACGGTTGCCAACAGAACTTGACCTGGCTTGCGCTAATTAGTAAAGACCTCAGGGACTTGGTGCTGACATTAAGCCCTTTCCAAAAACTGCTGAGTAAAAGGCTCTGGCAGAGATACTTAACATCTCAACAGTGAGAAAATTCCACTAAGGCTAAAGGAATTAGTTTAAACGCTTAGTGAATTTCCCCCTCCATTTTCATCTCCTTTGTTGAACTGTGCACGTCTTTCATTTGTAAAACTCCAATTTCATAAGTCTCTTCGCTTGGGTGCCAGACCAAAACCCCAGGAATTTCAAGATGGAGGGAGTGTGGATTTGCAGATTATGTTACAGGAAAAGAAAGAACCATAATATGCACAGTTTTGGAGTGCAGGAAAAGCTTCCAAAGGTTTAACGTGGCTGACATTTTGTGTAAAGAGAATCTGCTTTGGAGATGAAATGTCTGTCAACAAGACTGCCTTGCTTGATAGATTCCAGTTTGCTGAGTGTGCACCCAGTAGGCCCAGAAATATGAGGTGCGTGAAGAATGTTGCTGAGCGTCTGGTTTGTAATCCCCACCCACCCCCTTCTTGCGTAGCCCCTGAGGGGGGGAAAAAAGAGATTCATGTTTTAGCACGTGATTACAACTCGGGGGGTAGTCGGCGCCTCATTCCGCTTTGTTTTTGAAAGTAACTTCTCGATCAGCGCCTCCAGTAGCATTCTCCCAATCTGGGAGTTCTTCCCACACGCTCTCTGGACGAGTGATCTCATGGGGAAGCGTCTCGGGGAAGAAAACCCCGCTTTTTGAGTGTTAACTACTATTTTGCTGTGTTTGAAATCTGGCAGTCAGAGCACTCTGGCTTCCGCTCTCTGCAAATTATGAGTGTGAGATGTGGATTTAGAAGCACAAATGTCAGTTTCTGTGTGTTTATCTTGTACCTCTTGAGCACAAAAATGATACTCTTCCCTATTTTTTTTTTCAGTCTCCTTCTACTAAAAAAAGTGAGTCAATTTAAAA
>VVHJ01042307.1:4986-21808 GCA_015107715.1 Tylochromis polylepis | reverse complement strand
TTTACTATTTAAAAAAAAAAAATAATAAATTTAAAAAAAAAAAAAAAAAAAAAAAGGGTACATTACCATGAGATACCTTTTTATGGGTTTTGACTGCTGATGTGGGCCCAAGTCACATTACAAAAGGGAAAAAAAAAAATCTTTTTCTACATTTCAAGGATGTACCAAGAGCCTTGTGAACCTGCGCGCATTAATCAACCGGGGTTACTGTGCATCCCAGCTCCTAGAATACGGGCTTTTCAAATCGAACCTTGGAATTACTGGCCTCAGAGCACATGGGAAGAAGCAGCAGGTTATATATTCTTTCATTTGGACCTTGAGGGATAGAAGAAGGATTTAAAATTGCTTGTGCACTACTGTTGAGGATAGGAAGGAAGCTGTGTTTCTGTAAAAGTTGATTTCAAAGCTTCAGCTAACTCATGATCTGGGCTGCAGAAGTCTGTTAAAGCCTCTGTGGCTGAAAGCTGTTTGCGCCCCCTACATTGGAACGCTATTGCATTAGTCATAGCTTTGTTTCAAAAATTGGAAAGAGCTGTTTCAGTCAAGTCATCAAAATCTGATGGGATGTCTTCCCTCTCTATGTGACCTGCCCCTTCCAGTAAGGTGAGCAGATCAAGGTGTCTATGCATGAAGAAAATATCCACCCCGCTGAATCAAAAAAGTGTCATTGGTCCCCTGTAAATCATTTGTTAGTGCAAAATAAGAAAAACCGTGGGTGAATGCATTTGATTTGGTGCAATCCGACACCTCGGCCTCTCCCTGTGCCTGCTCTGTCTAATAGCTGATAATATAATTACATTTCCATCAGAGGGAGGCCTAATGATTGACTGTGCTGGAATGTCTTATGTGCTAGCGAGATAAACCTCCCTCTCAAATACTTCTGGGTTTGGTGAGGGCTGTCGGATCAATAACCTCTCCTTCTTCTGTTCTCCTCATTTATAATTCTGAAGTGTTTTCAATGGTAATGCTTTAGTATTACTAAGTGGAAATTTACTAGGCGCTGCTCCAGCTTTTCTTCATAAAGGAGTTGTAGGCTGTTTAAAACCAAATGGACACAGTGGGTTTCAGCTCCTAACACTGTTTTGCATAGTTTTGTCCTCAGGAACATTTTGCAGAAAGAACTGCAGTCCAAATTTTGTGGTGTCTGTCAAGGCTGTGTGCTATCACCAGAGGTGTTGTGCATTATGGCAAACGCAAGCGTCTTTTCCTGTTTTGCTGCACCAAAGCACATTCCTTATGGACAGAGATAGACCTCAGCACCTTCACGCAGCCTAACTAACCTGTATTTCTGGCTACAGATTCTAACCAGTGTGTTTGTTTCTCTATATTTCCCTGCAGGCTTTGAGCTGCTGTATCAGCCAGAGGTGGTGAGGCTCTACCTATCTCTGCTGACGGAGAGCCAGAACTATAACACCCTGGAGGCAGCTGCTGGGGCTCTGCAAAACCTCAGCGCTGGACAGTGGACTGTGAGTACTGGGCTGGGGTGTTATAATATCCTGTTGGCTTTTTTTCTCCCTCGTTTATATTTTTACTGCTTCTGTCCTCATCTTTAACCTTGTACGTGTCCTGCGATGGTAGCAAAAAGACCGAGTCTGCTCTCACTCTCTGGGAGTCAAACGCTGTTCTTTTGTCGATGCTGGTGGTGTATAACGGCTGTGCCACGACTCCAGGTTTTTGTAATAATGAGATGGATCTGGATCTCATTACACAATGCCAGGCATACTGCTGACAGGTGAAGTGAAGAACACCGATTATCTCTTCATCATGGCACCTGTTAGTAGGTGGGATATATCAGGGGGAAGTGAAAATTTTATCGAGTCGTTTTTTTTAGTTTTTTTTTTTTAGAGAGAGTTTGACAAGGGTCAAATTGTGATGGCTAGTCGACTCGGTCAGAGCATCTCCAAAACTGCAGCACTTGGCCGGTGTTCCTGATCGGCAGTGGTCAGCATCTGTCTAAATGGTCCAAGGAAGGAACGGTGGTGAACCAGCAACAGGGTCATGGGCAGCCTTCACTTCGCAACTTACAGGACTTAAATAATCTGTTGCTAACATCTTGGTGCGAGACACCACAGCAAATCTTCAAGGGTTTAGTGGAGTCCATGTCTCGATGGGTCAGGGCTGTTTTGGCAGCAAAAGGAGAACCAACACAATATTAGGCATACTGAGTACCATTTTTCAGCAGAGGGCAACTTTGAACCCTAACCACAATCCAACCAAAGTAGTTGACACCCTGGGATGAGAACGTATTGGCTGGCTTCTTCTAATGGCCAAAGTATGTATGTAGAAACTGATTTCTCAGACCCAGTTAAAGCTAGCTCTAGGTAGCTCGTGCAAAATGTATTGCTGACTGGTTGCACTTGGATCAAGAAAGATGATAACAGCATTGTTAAAGCTAATGCTATAAATAGCGTTGTTAGTATATGGCTGTTTCTGTGATGGAGATTGAAGCTAAATTAAGTGTAGATACATTTAGAACGGCCTACATTTAATGAGATCCAGCAATTTTATGTAGCGCTAAATCAACAATCACATCAATGTGATGGCAGCGCAAGACAGGGTGGGTATTGATAACCATCAAGGTGGAATAATATTAGATAAGTGTTATATCTGTTATACAGCTGATAGATTTTTGCTTCTGATGATGGATTAGATGAGAAGCTGTGCAGTCAGGTCTACACATTTATTCCAGTTAGAGCATCTGTGGAGCTGCTGTCTGGCTTCCAGGCAGTAGTGAATTATCAACAGGGATGGCCTGCCAGTTTACCCGCAGCACCTCGGGCAAGAGTGGTCACTTATGTTTTCCAGCAGACGGGCTGTATTCAGCCCACGGCAGTATTATCACAAAAGCTCTTCTCTTAACACCCAAGTGTCAGACTGTAAATACATCGTTCAGTCCTCAGATTTCATCAGCGGCAAAAAGCTCCCACAGACGTGAGGAAAATCACCTGAAATCTTGATTTGTCTTTTTTTTTTGTTTTTCTTGTTTCGTTAGATCAGATTCAGGTCTGAGTTTCTCATTCAGTGTTTTTAGTAATTCAGATGTAGTGATTTTTAGCTACGGTGAGTATTTGGAGGTGGAAAAGCTCTTTCCTGTGGGGTGTTTTCCCTGGTAAGCGTGATCAGAATGCCTGACCAGGCTAACAGTAACCATGGAGCTGCTAACACACCAGACTGTCACATCTGGTAGCTGGACAAAGCGTGTCCTGCTCTCTCAGAGGATATCAGAGCTTCTACTTGAAATCCTCCTCATTCTTTGCTTTTGCTTAGTACCACAGGGAAGATTTCCCTGTTTTCCAAGGCTTACTACTGCCACCTGGTGGCTCAGCTTTGACTGTCCTCTGCTTAATTACATCTCTTGGGTTATCAGCGGCTCCGAAGAGAAACCCTTTTATGTCAAGCTTAATGTTTTATGTTACAAAAAAATGAGAAGTAAAATCTACTGATGTTTAAATTAAGACAAATTATACCACATGTCCATTCAGAACCCCGCTGTGTGATGTCGTGAATTACTCATGCCTAAGGAGCAGTGATGAGCTGCCTTGTAGTTACAGAGCGACTCTCTGAGTGTGCATGGCCATGCACGGTTGAAGAATATTGCAGAAGTGTCCTCGCCCTCTATGTTGGTGTCACAGAGATCACCTAGTCTCCTCAGTGGGACTTACCTGGGGGGCTCAGATGAAAGGAAGTGCACTGATTTTAGGGCTGATTCGAGCACTTTCATAAAATTCAAAAGAATATAAAACGCATTCACAGCATGCCCTTCTTTTGCCCTTCAGTGGTCCAACTACATCCGAGCCACAGTGCGGAAGGAGAAAGGTCTTCCCATCCTGGTGGAGCTGCTGCGCTCTGACTCTGACAAGGTGGTCCGAGCTGTGGCCATCGCTCTGCGCAACCTGTCCATTGACCGCCGCAACAAGGATCTAATCGGTACAAATAATTAGCAAAGCCAAACAGTTGTCGTTGATGTTATTCTGGATGGCTACTGCAGTAATACCAATGAAGGTTTGCTGTTATTCTATGAAAGATTTGAACCACATTGTCTGCATTGCATTGCATGTTCTGAGCACTAGTTGGTAGCTATGCAGTTATGATTCTGTATCTCCAATTTGTCCCTTTTCTTGATACAGTTTCCTTATAATAAGCCAAGGACAAAATGTGTGGCTCTCTCTCTTTTGAACAGTTTAATACTTCAAAGTCCATCCAAAGCTCACTCAGATGCAGCTGTGTAAGATTTCTTTTACACTACTTTGTTCTCATTACTGTCCCCCCCATCGCATCTCATCGTATACTCCGTTCATCTCGCTACCTTAAACTGCTGAGAAAGCATCTTTACACGAGAGGATTGTAGACTTTGTTTCATAAGTCTGGAATCGCAGTAGAAAGGGTGTCACTTTTTTTACGGGTCCACAGAAAATGCGAAGCTGCTGTGTGTGCTGCGTTTGAGAGTTTGTGGATTTTCATTACTCAGATTCCTACATGTCAGTGTTACATGTGAACACTAGAGTGTCATTAAAGAAGAACTAACATTTTAAAAAAAGGTAATAACGAATAACACAAATGTTTTTGAACACAAACTTTATTTTTAGACAAACTGTTCTATTTATGCAATTTTACAAGACTCAGCAGTACCTGACTAAGGCTAAGAGGTAACCTAAGCCAAGGAGGTTGTGTTTTTGGTAGCATTTGCATGCGTGTTACCCTTCTGCCTGTAAACACAATAGCTCATAAAACTTTTTAACGAATTCTGATAAAACTTTGTAACAGTGTAGAGTGGGGTCATGTCAGTCCATTAAAATTAGCTTCATATCCACCAAAGTCTCCGAGGCCAGCTTAATGATTTATTGGTGGAAATTTGACACAAAGCCTTAAAACTTAGAAACTTCCTAAAAAGGAAATACTGCCCCAGGGAGGGAGCTGCTGGAGGTTTGCGCTCTCAAGGTGCTTTGTGTTTGACTCTTATTCTCCCTGTCACTGTCACCTGGTTAACCATAAACACTAATTCACCGTATAGGAAGTTATGCCATGCGGGACTTGGTGAGCAACCTGCCCAGCGGTCAGCAGCGACCAGCCAAGAACCTGGAGGAGGACACTGTGGTCGCCATCCTCAATACCATTCACGAGATCGTCACCGACAGCTCTGAAAATGCACGCTCCCTCATCCAGGCCCAGGCCATCGAGAAACTGGTCGCCATCAATAGGACCAGGTAAGATTTTCTAAGTACAGTTGGACAAATATTGCACCGTGTGTGAAATTGACGTTGCTTTACGACTGTTTTCCCCATTTCTTTACTGAGTCAAACTGAAGCAGCATGCTCATATCCATGTAAGCGCTGCATGAGGTGTGGCCATACTACTGAGACATAATTATAGTATGACCTTGTATGCAATTTGCATCATGAGTCTTCATATTAGTATTCATGGAGGACGAATAATGTAAGGCGTCTCGTGAACGACGCGAGCTTGGCTGCCACAACACTTTGCTCTGAAAACCCTGAGTCTACAGATGCCACTGCCCACCACACATTAATTAACAGGCTTTTAGAAGTGGAGGCTGTTCTTACAGTGGGTGTCTCTGAAGCTGGAGGAAGTGTCCTTCCTCCAGCTTCGGTTGTACTCAGCAACTAGTAGCAAAAATTAAGATATTAAGGCTGATATTTTCAAGAGGTCCCTTATATAACCACATCATTACTCAATGCAAATAAAGGCGTGTTAGAGCCGCACCACATTTTAAATGTACGACCGAGAGCACTTTTCAAAGGCCCGTCCTTGTGCAGTGATGTATTGATCATCCAGAGTCACTCTAACAAGCATGAATATACACAGTTCATTCACAGACCAAATAGCTAGTGTTTCCTTTCAGCTTCATGAGATTAGCTTTCTTTGAAGTGAGCCCCCTCCCTCGCACCCACATATAATTAATATTGGTGGCTCAGAGGTAGCTAATGAAAGGCAATGTGTATTCATCTGGCTGTGAATTAAAAACTAGACCCTGAAACTGCCCGGGGAACTCAAAAGTCTTTGAATGAAGAGACTGATTGCAGCGGCGCCTCGCTAGCACGCCCGGCTGTTACCGTTTTGCGATTAGGTGAGGTTACGGACATTAATTGATCTAGTTACTTCTTCTACTAATTTCCTTCTTTTTGGGGGGGACCCTCTTCAGCCAATCAGCACGCGAAACGAAGGCAGCTTCCCATGTGCTGCAGACAGTGTGGAGTTATAAGGAGCTGAGGAATGCGTTGACCAAGGATGGGTGGAACAAAAGCCACTTCCAGGTATGGAACAGAAGTCGTCCTTCACAAACAATGTCAATCCAAAGTGTTGTTATTGTACGCTCAGAAGGTTGAAACAGTGTTCTGTAAACAGCTCCATTCAAATAGTTTTGAGAGTGGCTTGGTTTGCCATTCCTGACATTGCAAAATAATTTCAGATAAATCTCCACCGACTTAAACTTGAATCAAGCTGCTACCAATACCATGTTTACATCATCAAGACAACATAACTAATTTCTGATACTTGTCTTGTAAAATTTTATGAATCATTATGCGTTCAGTTCTTACCCCACATTAGGGGAGAAAGTAAAATCTTCCCATAGTGGGAACTGTTTGATCTGTATTATAAGGTCACGATGTGCTTCCTGCTTCCCTCTCTTCTCTCAGCCCACTGTGACGGCCACTCCTAAAGCTACCAAGAACGGCAAGCCGGGCTACGATGACACCACTCTGCCGCTGATGGAGAAGAACCAAGGTCAGTCAGTGCATGTGTGGTAGAGTGTATGCTGCTGTTTGTGTCTGCTTAGAGGACTAAATGGGGTAGGACTAGGTAGGGGGAAAATGAAGACCACTTCAGTGACATCATTGTGTAGCTCATTAGGAAGTAGTCCACCTATTCACCTCATGAAGAAGGAGATGAATAATGTTAGGTCTCTTGTCACATGTGTAATACTCAAAAATCCAAGATCAAAATAAAGACAGTAGCTACATCTTTTTTTAGTGTTCTATGTGTGCAATAGTGGAAACTACAGTTGGCCTCCATATGTTTTGTTTTTTCAATTTAAGGTCCTTGCACCTTTATGTCAAGTTGCTGATTTGCTTTTCACCGTTCTGTCAATCTCAAGGAGTGATGGAATGATAAATCTCTGCCTTTTCGAGTTGTCAAGTTATGTTTTATACCCATCCAATGGGAACAGTCTCATTAGCTGCAGTTGGTTTAATTTGCTCCCCGTTATATGGGATGAATTACCCGTCGAGTGGGAACAAACTGATGGTAGAAGGTCAAATGTGCAAATGTGCATGCCGCTTTGCAACCCATTTCCTTTTCAAAAAAATGTACATCCTCACACCAAGCTGGTTCATGCGAAAGACTTTAATGTTTTAAAATGCACTAAAGTTGATCAATTCAATCAAAAAAAGAAAACAAAAGCAATAATTACAAACATCAGCTGGATAGTGTATTAACTGTCATATGCTGTACAAAATGAACTACTGGACTTTTTTTTTTTTTTTGCCAGGGATGAATATCCATGTGCCGTTATTTTTGGTAGCAGGGGTCCCATGTTTATTAAAAATATTATCCAGGATGGATTTTTAATAATATGGTTTTGTTTTTTCACTGGATTTGGTGACGGCAATTGAAATAGAACATTGTCACTATTTAAGAAGTCTGCAGACCCAAATTACAGCACAACGTTAGCTATGTTTATTGGTGGACATTTTCTTTACAGAGTAACCCTACCCCTGCAGTCCTCAAAGCAGGTTCAAACAAAGTACTAACAATTACCGGAGCAAGCATCTGACTCGGTGGTTGTTGACTTGCTGGGGACATGTATGCTTTTTTTCCCCCCCTCATGGCTATATTGAAGCACAGTGTTTGCACATTGCTACTACTTTCATCCCCCTCATGGTGACACTTTGGTGTGAAATGTCTCAGTAATGCTTTTTTTCATAGGGGTTAAGAAGTAAAGCACATAAAATGGTAACTACAACTTCAGAAAGCATACTGCCGCTGTTAACAAAAACCTTGGTCCTAAAAAAAGTTACCTATGTTTATAGAGTTAAAAGTTAAAGTTTGTAGAGACTGAGTTTTGACTGGCATAATGGTGTCAGGGATAAAGAAAATGTCCTCAACTTTAAGCCAGTGCACACGGCTGGAACTGCAAGGAGCTGGGATAGAGGTTTTCTATAACAGCAGCAGTTTATATAAGAGGGTGGGAAGGGGACGTGTGAAGTACGTTGGCCCAACAACAAACATCTCATTGACAGAGGAGTCGGTAGCATAACAGCAGTTTTTTTTCTTTTTTTTTTCTTTTTTTTTGCATCCATACATTCATATGAATCGTGGCACTCATGTCTGCCCACTCTTAGTTTGCATTATTCAATCACTGGCCGAGAACCATCGCCCTGAAAGGGAGCATCGTTTTGGCTCAGTGACTCAGTTTGTGTGTGTGCTGCTTTTGTACAAATGGCCTATGAATGCTTTTCAGGCACCAGGAAATGTGGCAGTGGTGATATGATACCTATGGATGAGCTGGGTCCAGGTAAGAGCCAGACTGCATGATAGTGCTTAGCCAAAGAAGAGCTAGTTCTCCTGTGATCTCGCTCCAGAGTCCAATCCTCTGATTTTTTTATTTTTTTTTTTTAGCCATTACTAAGATATTTTTTTAATCTAAAAATTCAGCCCACTAAATACTCTCACCTTTGTATGATGGCTTTGGACTGAGCTTCAGACATGATGCTTTTTGATGCTGTATGCACGACCCCTCTCTTGACAAGATGTTTGTACAAAGCTGGGCCTGTATCACAAGCTCAACACCAAAGGAATTTGGGTGGTTCTCTTACTAGTTATTGAATATACTTTTAGATTATCACAGGATACTGTGCTTCCGTTAAAGAAGAGATTCATTTCGGTTTTAAAGATGTAGATTAGCAACTTTGAATATTTTGTAGCTTTCTCCTGTATTCATTTGTGATCGCTGACGGTCAGAGAATAAGATTATTTTCTACAAATAGGAGGGTTGCATCAGGATGGGCATCCGGCATAAAATCTGTGCCATATCAAACATGCTGATCCATCCGCTGTGGGGACCCCTTGGGAAATAAGAGAGCAACTGAAAGTACCTTCTACTCCGTGTTATTAAATGCTGGTATTCCTCTGGTGTTTATAAAGCAACTCACAAACCGACAGAGGAGTTGCGCAGAAATTTAAATTAGGACTACATATTCTCTTACCTCAAAGTAGAATTTGAGACTTATTTATGATGGTTTCTGTGCTGACTTTCAATTAGGAGAAGCGCTTCTCCTGATTAAAGAAGGTAGAACTCAGAACCCTCAGCGCAGGCTTTCTGACACAACATCAGCGTGACACCCCCCGAAAAATCTAATTAAATTGCACAAAACATTTTTAAGCAATAAATTGAAGAAAAAAAATGCTGTATGTGGTAAAAATGATGCTAACTAAAACTCAAATGTACATTATTACCTCATTGCAAGCACTTACTGAACTGACGGGTGAGTCATGATGAACCCATAAAACAAAAGTAAACACAAGTTTGAACTTTTTGTTTTCTTAATTGAGGAGAATGCAAGTTTAAGGCATTTCCACACTGGCCTCACTTTTGAGACCCCAAGCCCATGCCATCTTTTATGTACAGCCTTTAGTCCAAAGAAGATAAAAATGGTATTCCGCTGAATATTTTTGTTGTGTAATTATTAAATTGCATATAGTAGATTTAGTTAGATGATTTATGTGACTAAGCTAAATGCAAGACACTTTTAACTGTCTTACTTCACCTTTTGTGTACTCATGACCACAACAGTAACAACAAACACAGCATTACACCGAGAAGTGACATCATACTCTGAGACTTGATAGATGAAACGCCCCGGGCTGCAAAATGCATAAAACACATTTTAAGGACAGGGTTAAGATCTTACTTGCAAATGCTTGATGTGTTTTGTTTGAGATGCACTGAGGGTAAGTAACATGGGTACTGGCAGGTTTATAGGAGCAGAAACTGTTTTCACACGTGCACTGCAGCTCTGACCTTTTCTAGGACTTTCCCAGCAGAGGTGCACGTGAGAATGCAAATGTCTGACAGAGTCACATCAGATATTGGCTAGCTCCCTAGCATTAGTCTGTGTGATGTCGGGTTGCGCTCGTGTGCGCATAGTGCTGTTAATATTCCAGTGCATTCACCTCTAGCAGGTGGGCGTCATGTGTCCTGTCTTCTGCACGTTGCTCCAGCACCTCCCTCACCTAAATCACATGGAGTACTTTTTTTTTTTCTTTTTAAGTATGTGTTACACGTGAGAAAGGACTACTGTGGAACTGAAATTATCCAAAATTCATGTGTGAAAGAGGCTTGAGAATTTGGGGGGCACGTGTAGTTTCCTCTTCTTTCCTGGCAGTCAGAAAAGCTTTCTGTCTGCCTCTTTACACAGTTTAAAATAACTTTGTAAACTATTTGTCTCAGTTCAATGATAATCATGGAAACAGAGCAATTAGCTGACAATTGTTCTCTGACCTCATTAGATGGTTACTCTACCATTGACCAGAGGGACAAAGACTGCAAATACAAGACCGGCGACGGCTCGGCGGACCTGACAGAACGGGAACCATTAAAGGTATGGACAGAGCTCTTCTGATCTCCTGGGGGAGCAGGGAATAGACAACGAGATAATGATGCCTCATTGAAATATCATCACGTCCTCTTCGTCTCTCTCTCTCTTTCTGTTTTCAATGGTGGTCCTCATTAGAGGCTGTTAATCCTATTGATTCTTTAAAGAGGCTGGAAGTTGTCATTCTCTGCTAATAGTGCCACCACAGCTGAGCACTGTGGACAGCCTCAGATCTGTGAGCTAGCAGTTAATTGAGTGCAAGCATTTGGAGTCTGTAAAGTAATTAATCTGAGACTGATTAAAAGAACCGCCAACAAGTGCTCCTTGTGGAGACAACCCTTGCCTTGGCAATGAACAGACTGCCGTGTTATCACATGGTCGTCTGCTGATTATACACACACATCACACAACAGCGTGTTAAGCTGATTGGCAATCCAGCCTCAAAGCAGAGTCACAGGCTGGTGGCCTCAGAGGATGGCATTCATGTGTCAGATGATTTTCAAGTACTTTACCCTGTTTGTTTTTCATCTTCGTTAACACAATATGGATGGGATTGGCCCTGTGAGGCTCAAAAACCAATGATTCGGCTTAGATGTTTGGTGTATGTTGACATATTCGTTTCATTTAAATTTACCTTTTCAGATTAAAATTATGTAGTTTAATTGTTTTTATCTGAAGTCCAAGTACACATTAGTTTGTTACTTGTGTGAAGTGGGGTACAGTATCATAGTTTAAGGGGTATAAAATTACAGCGTAGCCATTTTCAACTCATGTGTACTTATCTGCTGTACCTTATTTTGTCTTTGCTGTTTAAAATTCTATATGTTCATATTCAACATAGCCAAACATTCAGATAATGAGCGCAGTGTACATGTAAGTAATCCCTGTGAGCCAAAATTTCTGGCTTCACACCGCTGTGCTTCATTTCAGACAGCTTCTTCTACTCTTTGCTCTCTAAAATGTCACAGAGATGATGTCCTTCTGATGGTCATCTCTAGCACATCACTCAGGATGTGAGCACAGAAGCCCCGCCACCTACAGTTTTGGGGGGGTTTTTTTGCCAAATTTCTGTTTGTTTGCAACGAGCAGCCAATCAGAAGGAGGCTAAAGGGCACCTAGGTCCATTGTGAGATGATAGACTTGATTTTTACAGTACTGGTATTTTAAGCAGTACTGTAAACATGGCAGTGTAAGATCAGCCTCAGACTTGGTGACCTTACTCAGTTATGCCGGTACCAAATACCTGCCTTAAGTTTGTTAGCATTAGCTATCATTAACTACCTGTAGTATCTGACTAAGACAAGCTATTGTAAGGTAAATTTCTACGCCTTTGTTATTTAAGTTATATAGATTTAAAGTTGGGCCTTGCATTCTGTGTGTATGTGTTATCTGAGAGAGAGGCCTAAAATGTTTCTTAAAATGTGTGTTCATATTCAGGATGTCACTGTAATGACTGCCATGGGGAAAAGCAGTGTTTTTCTACTCTCTGTGGCTGAAGTTTCAAAATTGTCCCACCTCTTGTTGGATGTGTTCAGTTTAGTGTAACCACAGCCTACATCACTGTGTCAAGTTAAAAAGTTAAATGTCTGAAAGTTTCCTGTCAGTTTTAGGTTACTCTGTGGGATCTTAGATCCATATCTATATTTGGTCACTTAATATATTGGCCAATATTTACAGACATACAAAATGTAAACGGAGTTCTCTAACATTTATTAAATGTAGTTATTTTTGAGTCCAGTTTAAAAATAATCTTGTTCTAGGCTCTATTATCAGCACTGATTTAAACAGATTTTTCCCCTACACTGACATTATTTAAGTGAGTTAAAACCAAAGTTTTAAGAATATTGGTGTCAAGTGTTGACTAACGATAGCATTATTGCTAGTTAGTGGTAGACGTACTGTGGGCAAAAAAATAGGACGAATCGCAATTTGGGTTTCAGGTTTTTCAGCTGAGTGAAGGAAGTAAAGCTAAAATTCTCATTCATTCATAAGGCAGAATAGCAACAATAACTATAGCAGCTTCCGAAGTATATTTCAGTGACAACTATATTTAGGTTGACTAGAGCTAAAGATATAGTGTCACATCTTAAATGCACAAACACTTTACTCAGATCAGAAGGCAGCAGTAATCACAGCAAACAGTTGTGTTTGTCTTCAGAGTGTACAGGCCTGCTAGCATCGCTCCAAAGCTGTCTTTTAAGTCTGCTGTCTGTACTTCCCAGAGGTGTTCAGCCCGCTTTGAATGCAACTTGGCTACCAAAAAGCGCTCTCTTCCCTCTTTCTTTTGCACGTTCTGGTTTGCTGTTTTGTAATCAACCTGACTTCTTTCCGAGCTTTCCTCAGGGCAGGGAACTAACACTGGCTTCTCTGATCCTGGATGCATGTGTATTTAAGCAGGAGTGTACATGTGAAATGTATTGACCTCTTTTTATGTTTGACTGTGTTTTGTTTTTAACCCGTGCTCCTTTGGCTACAGAATGACACAAATAGGAAACACTATATCAGGAGTAACAGGCCTGCAGTCAGTCTGGTGGACGCTTGTGATGTTAAGCCCCAGCCTGTTGACTCCTGGGTCTAAATGCATGCATGGTAGGTCTGAAAAATTGAAATCACAAACAGGAGAAACTCCTCGCACCTTTCATGTTGCATCCTTTTCATCCTCCGTTTGCTCCTCATTTCTGCCTGTTTTCCTCTCACCCTCGCACTTTGTCATGTAAACTTGCTGTCACCCTGCACCCAGATCGGTCAGGTGGAGAAATCACCTCTTTCTTTGCATAGAAATGACACTGTAAACAACTTTTGAGGATTTGTATTTTGTGTGGAATTTCTGCTTCACGTGTGCAGTGCAAGAAAACAAATGGTCAATATTTAAACCTCCCCCCAAAAAACTCAGTGTGTCTTCTTCTCTCTGTATTACGTATCACATAGAAAGCAGAGTGGCGCTGGTCTCTGTTCACAATTCAGCACCATCCGTCTCATTCAAATGTACACCTATCCTCACTCATTGCTTCCCCCTGACAGTCTTTGCTGAAATTGGCAGCAAATGATGAAGGGGAATCACTTTTCTGCACTCTAGAGAGATCCTCCAGGGACTCTGTTATCCCTTAATGAAAAGCAGTAAGGAAAAAGAAAAAGATATATGTGCGCGTGCACACACACACACACTATGTCTGCAGTTGTCTTACACGACATATCATGGGTCAAAGCGAGACGATTTCAGATAACGAATTCATGCAAGTTGATAAGCTGATGGCGAAAAACCAGTGTGTATAATATGCAAGAACACACACAAGTTTGCACTCCCATATAATGTGTTTGGAGAGGAGATACGATTCCAAGTGGATATATTTTAAGATCTGAAGTAGATGATTTGAATGCTTTGTATTTAAATTTCTGGTATTAGTGATTTCAAATAGGCTTATGTAACTTAGATTATCATATTGTGTGTAAGTTACAGAAAGAAACGTTTCTGCAGTTGAGAGAGAGAAAGAGAGAATCAAACACATTTCTACTACTGTTTGTTGAAATGCTGTTTTTCACCATTAGAAATAAATGTTTTATTAGAAGCTTCTCTGCACCCAAGAGCAGCTAAACGCCTTCTTGTTTAACAGTCTTGTACCTTACCTGGAAGACAACAGTTTTTATACAGTTACATTAGTAGCATCCTTAAACGTGGATGCTTGGACCTGTAGGTGTCACACTGTAACATAACTGATGCCCAGTTATAGCCAGTTTTTTGTTTTTATTTGTTCAGTGTGCTGCAAAAAGTGCTCTGCTGGTGTCGTCACTGTCACAGACTGCAAAACTGAAATCCAACAACCGGAAAGGCACAGACAAAAATCAGTGTAAAAAAACACTTTTACAAAAAACCGTCTCAGACGCCACTTAAAGGCTTCTGCTTACAGTTTGTGTGATCACACCAGCTGCCACCCAGCCTGTCTCCTAAAGCAGATGTTACTTGGTTGTTCGTTTTCCTTGTAAAGCAAAATGGAGGAGGACATAAACGTCAGGAAATGACACTCTGGGCATACCCAGTTCGTTAAATGTACTGGGTAGAAGAAGCAGTTCCTCATCCAAGAAATAGTATGGAACAACTTGAGTGTGTTTTCTGTACATTTACTAGTTACAGTACATTAGCGACTGTTTTCTTTAGAGTGTGATTCACCGTTGAAGCTGATCTGGGTGAGCTTCAGCAACTGCTATTGTTTTGCCAATGCCTCACTGCTGTCGTCCTCTCCTCTGCCAGAATCCTCATGACAGACCTCACTGCCTTTTTCATGGACAGCATTTTATCTCAGTCATGTTCATCACTGGCCATTCAGTTCTTTCATCTCCATCCACTGTACTATCATAGGAAATACTTCAAAGGCTAAATCTTACATAGAATGGTATGGTCTGTGGTATTTGTTGTAATTTCCAGCTACAGGTAATGATAAGGATGAATCATCAGGTGAGTCGTTTTCACTTCATTTAGCGCACGCAGGATTCCACACAGCACATTAAGCATCTGTTTTTGCTGTCTCTCGCCTCCATTCACCATCTGGACTGACATGATTGACGCATTGAGAGTGACACGATTTTTCAAGTGCTGTGATAATACCATATGATGGCTGACAAGAAAGAGATTCAAACCAACATTCAAAATTTTTAATGGCAACATGCTGTTTCAACTCTGACTAAATCTGTTTTGGTGTGATATTTGTAAGGAAATGGCTGGTGATATTTTTATTTTCTTGTTGTCCACAAAAGAAAAAGCCAAAATTAACAAAAGATTGCCTGTGCTGCTGAAGCCTGATTTCCCTGCACAGTAAAGCAGCACGCTAGTAGCTGAGATAGATGCATGCAAAAATTTGCTATTTACTGCTATGTGTGTAAGGACACGCATCCATCTAGGGACAGTGACAGAAGACAATGTAATGTCCTCTAAATACTTCCTCAGCTGAAGGCGATAAAAGTATGCCGCAGGATTAGCGATGTTCCCGGCGACTTATTTCTTAGTCGACTAACCGACTGTCAACACTCAAATATTAAGTTCAATGTGAGAACCGTTTAATGGAAAATGTCAAAAATAATAACGAAGGCGTTTTAAACCGTTACTCACATTTGACAATAATGAATCATGCTGCTTAACCGTGTGGCACCTGGCATTCTGCATTATCAACATTACACGTTATACTCTAGAGCAGAGGTGTCAAACTCCAGTCCTCAAGGGCCGCTGTCCTTTTACAGGTGTCCCTGCTGCAACACACCTGAATACAATTAATAGGTCATGCTGAGGTGGTAATTCAGCCATTTGATTCATGTTACAGCAGCTCATGAGTGAATGAACATGGTGGAATAAAGTACTTTTAGGAGTACATTTTTCTAAACACTTACATTTACTTGAGTAGCGTTACAGGTTGCCACCTCAGCATGCAGTCAAGTTCTATAGAGTCTTGCTAATGACCTACTAATTTTATTCAGGTGTGTTGCCGCAGCCACACCTGTAAAAGTTTCAGGACACCGGCCTCAAGGACTGGAGTTTGACACCCCTGCTCTAGAGAGTTGAGGTCTGGATTAACAGATTTAGACAGCAATGCGCCATCTGGTGGCAGATGGCTGCATAACATTTGGTACACAGTCATTTACGGCATTGGGCCTCAATTAAATGACTAGTATGTCTGGTACCGACTAGCGACAACAGCGACGGTTAGTCCGCTAGACGACTAGCCTAGCTGAGTAATTGCGCACATCCCTACACAGGATATAGAACCAAGTAGTGAAATGCTAACATAAGTTGCCTAGAAACATTTATATATTCTGGGTTAGAAGGTAATTTAGGTACTGTATGTCTAGTTAGCTGTAATGAAGCAATTGTTAGCAAGCTAGTTGGCTAAGGAATTTGCAAACATAATAACTTAACTCATATCTTTTTATCTAATGGTACTAAGAGCTGAATGCTAAATGCTTAACTTGCCCAGCTTAACACAACTAACACTATTTCCTGTCGTCATGTTTGTTTAGTAAAGTATATCCTAGTTATCAATATGACACAGTGCTTCATTCCTAATTGCAATCTTCACCCTCATTATTTTTTTTTTAAGTTTTACACTCACTAAGTGACCTGAGGTGAAGCTTTGGTTAAAGCTGTAATGATTTTTTTATTATTATTATTATTATTATTTGGCTACTTGGAATCAACACTAGAAACTAGGAAGGGGGGGGGGGGG
>VVHJ01042301.1:20271-31455 GCA_015107715.1 Tylochromis polylepis | reverse complement strand
AGTCGTTAGGAACTTCCAGGCTTGTGTAGCCACTAGGTAACAAAAGCTCAACACTGCCCCTAGCGTCCTGGAGCAGTTCTGTTGTGTTTTGGAGTTTGTACATGCTTTGTCTCTAGGGGCCACCATAGGATATTGGCAGTACTGGCCCTGTATTTACTTGGTATTGGATCGATACCAGAATTTGTAGTGTGGCACAGCACTGCTGTGAATGAGGGGAAGAGTGAATGTTGAACGTTTTTGTTGAAACATCCAGGCAAGTATATACGTGTTAAATGACAAGATATACGTGTTCAAATAGCCTCAACCAACACACAACTTCAGGTTTTTTATTTCTATATGATAATTCTTCATAATTAAACAATAAGAACAAGTAGTCTGATGTCCTGTAATCATTATGAAGCTATCATTTGAAACACAATAACACATGAAGTTTTTGTACAAAGTATCGGATCAGTATCGTCGATACCGCCCTGAATTTTACTGGGTATCGGATTGGAGAGGAAGTCAGTGGTATCACATCATTAGTTGACTGTGCAATCTCACACTGCCTCTCAGTAGCACCGCTGATCCCACGGCTGCCACCAAATTTTGTCGCACACTTGGATTAAAAGGAATTGAAACCAGATTGGCTCTGTAAGCCCCTCTTTACTGTATATTCTGCAGAGATATAGACGTAGTACATCGTTACATGTTTGTGCACAGTCTCACACCGCTTTTGCTAGGCGTGCTGCATTACAGTGAGTGGCCTATGTCTCACTGGAGACTAGAACACACATCCTTTTTAAAACAGCTAAGAAAATAATCTATTTGAACAATCAGAATATTAAAAAAAATACAATATTGTAAATAAAACTTGGTCTCATGATCTCATGGGTACTGTCTACAGTTCTTTATCCTGCTGATTAACTTTTCTCTTCCCTGTTTTCTTTGCATTATTGCAGGTCTTTAGCTTACAATATAAAGCGCCTTGAGGCAACTGTGCTGATCTGGTGCTGTATAAATAAAACTGAAGTGAATTCAATTGAACCTTTCTCTTGTTTTTTATACTGTATGAACGACAGTATAGCTTGTTTTTGTTGGTGTCTTTTTCAGTTTAGGTAGCTTTAATTTTTATGAGCAATTTAGTCTTGCTAACAATTACAAATCAAGAAAACCTTGTCGCCACAGTAATCAAAGAAACTTTGATTTACAGTCATTTGATTGACAACAGCTGACCCAAACATGAATTCTTCTTTGAGAGGTGATACTTAAACCTGCAACAAACCTGTTTTTTCATCCATCATTTTTTCTGCTTCCTCACAGGTCATTATGTCCATCAGCAACACCACTACCTGCAACAATGACAGTACAAGCCACTTTGACATCGTCCATGTGTGCTTGTACTCCTTGATCTTCATCGTGGGTCTTGCTTTTAATTTTATAGCCCTGGTATTTTTTTTTTGTCAAATCAAATCTAGATCACCAACAGTTGTCTACATGACCAACCTGACCATAGCAGATTTTTTACTCCTCCTTACGTTGCCAGTGAGAATCTACTACCACCTTGGATTAGAAGGCATTCCTCAGGTGTTGTGCGATTGCCTTGGCTTGATCCTGAAGGCCAACATGTATGGGAGCATCTTATTCCTCGCTTGTCTTTGCTTTGACCGTTGCGTCGCTGTCAGCTTTCCTATATCTGCAAGAATTCAGAGAGCAAGAAAGAAGTCACGGTGGATTTGTCTCGGAATATGGATGCTGACCTTTGGTCCAAGTGTGCCAATCTACATCCTCAAGCGTGACAATGTCTCTTTAAATGTTACTAAAAATTGTTTTGATAACCCACCAGTTTATGCCATACAACCAGCAGTAGCTTTTTCCACTTTAGTTCTGGGGTTTGGGTTCCCTTTAGTAATTATGCTAATATGCTCCTTGATATTGGTTCATGCTGTTAAAAAAAGCACTGTGGCTCAGACAAACCTGGTTAACGGCAGAAAGATCCAGAGGATGGTTGCTACAAGCCTGCTTATTTTCCTACTCAGTTTCTCCCCATATCATGCTACCCTAGTTGTCCTCTCCCTGTGCAGAGACCCTGTAACTTCTAGAACTTGTAATGATATGCAGCCCATGTTGGCTGCATACCGCTACAGCCTGGTGGTAGCTTGTCTAAATACAGTGCTTAACCCCATTGCATATTATTTCACCACAGATACCTTCAGGAAGAACATGGTGATAGGCACTGTTCGAAAGATGTTACCCCTATACAATCTGAGTTCAGGACAGAGATAGCTGAGTGCTTACAATAGCTGAAAGCCTGTTGGAGAAGTAATTAGTACCAGTTCGCTCCATGGGTCGAGTCACTGTTATCCTGAAAGGTGAACTGTGTTTCTGTGCACTCTGGAGCATGTTTTCTTCAAACAGTTCTCTGTATCTGTCTGTCTTTGCTATTCTCCCCATTCTCACCAATGCCATCACCTGCAGGAGTTCTTTTTTCTCCTTTGTGCTCGTTCCATCACATTTGATGAACTACGAGCAGGCTGTGAAATGACTTTTGCTTTTCTCTACTCAACCTTCAAGGTCTTATTTATGAGGTGTTCTTTAAATGAGGGTCCTTCCAAAAGGTTCTCGACTGACTGTCATTAATTTTAGTTTAAAATCAAACCTACAGCACAGTACAGTGCACAAAAAGCAGCCTGAGAGACTGTGGTTATGTTCAGCCTGTTTCACCAACCACCAATGCAAGTATTATGCTTGTACAATACTAAGCCACCATACAGAAGTGTATGTAGTTTCGCCACACCAGCACATCTTGCATAATCTTGTGTATAACTCAGAAAATGTCTTCACAATGAGTTGTTAACATTCACAAAGGTTTATTCACTGTACAACAGCAGATTCTAAAAACAGCCAGTGTAATGTACAAAGCTCATGGAGCTGCAAAAAAAATAAAAAAATTCTATTATAATGAAGTGGAATACAACATCTTGTATTATACAGATTTAATCTATCTATACATAAAAAAAAAATTGTTCGTGCTTTGCAAGGGTTCATTTTTTTCTTTATATAAGAAGCACATAAAGAGATTATCAGATTATTAGCAGCTAGCTGCTACTTAACTCCTACTGAAGCAATGATGTTGTATTTAATTTTTCACACACTGCTTCTGTGTGTTGGCTTCCTTTTGTTAAATAAGTAATTACAAGATTTAATATGCCATATGTTGTTGTTCAGCTGAGGTTGTATATACATAATTTGAAGACTTGCTAAAGACCATGTTATTTTTTATTATGTTCTAACATGTAAAACTTTAGAAATGATAGCGGTGTGCTTTCTATCTTCTGTGACTGCATGCATGCTGCAGAAAGGGCAGGATTTTTCACTCTGTTCTAAGACCAAGAATGTATTCTTTCATCATTTCTAAACCTGTTTCCAGAAAAGTCGGGACACTGTACAAAAAGCAAATGCAATGATTTGCATCATGTAACTAAAAGAGAATGCATCAAATCAAATGTAACTTTATCTTGCCAGTTCAGCACCTGGACTCTTTTACCAGAAAGCAATGCTGTTGGAAAATGTACATAATGTGGTCTGGCTAAAAGCCCATCTCTGAAACAGAGCTTGTCTGTACACCAGCATATTGCAGCTCCAAAGGATGGAAAGTTAATAAATGAAGTGATATTCTGGTATTCTCTGTGTCAAGTTGCTAAATAAAAAGTTCCATGCTGTTATCTCCTGTCTCCTTATTGTTGTCTGACCACTTTGAAAAGGTCACAAAACTCAAAAAGACAACCTGGTTGTGTATTCCCTAATTTATTTAGATTTTGATATTTAGATAATTTATTTATAGCACCTCTTAGGCTTCAAGTTTGCATATTTCAGTCTTTATGGCCAAACAGTTACATTTTTGTTCCATCAGTTTACTGGGGAGTTCTCAAAAAAGTAAGATTGTCGGGGGAAGTTGGAAACTTACGCCTGGCTTTTTAATGGTCATTTTAAAGAAGTGGCTTCTTAGGTGCTGAGCAGCCTTGGAATTGTGATAAAGTAAATTTAAAGTCAAATAATCTTTCTATGAACACATTTTAGACTAAATGCTTATGTCATGCATGAAATAGATGCAGCAGTTATACAATATGCAAAGAAATCAAACCATCGATGTCTCATCACCAATGTGCTGCACAAGAAACATTTCATGATAACTAAAACCAGTGAGTGCGCAAAGGACCTTTGCAATTTTACTGCTCCAAAACATACTGAGGACATGGGTTACAGAAGAATTTCTAAACTTCAGAAGGTTCCAGTGAGCACTTTTGGGGCCATAATTCGGAAGTGGAAAGAACATCATTTCACCATAAACTGGCCACGACCAGGTGCTGCCCACTCCTGCATTTCAGACAGAGGAGTGAAAAGAATTCTCATGACCCAAAGACCACTTGTAGAGAGCTACAGAAAGACCTGGAATCAGCACAACAGCAATGCAATAAATAATATTAATAAGTAATAGTAAAACAATAAGTAATGCACTTAGTTGTCATGGCGTGTCCTCTCCTGGGTCACCCGGGTCATTAAAACATGGCCAGATGATGCTCTCCTGCAGTTACAGGACTGTTTCGATCTGACAGACTGGTTCATCTTTGAACAGCAGGACCTGAAGACTTTCACTCAGTCTTTGCTTTTCTACAGATGAAGTACAGGCTCTGATCAGATCTCGTAACTCTGCCTTCAGGCTGAGTGACAGTTCTCTGCACAGCACTGCCAGAGCCAATGTGAGGAGGGGCATAAAACAGACCAAGGAGGTCTACAGGAGGAGGATAAAGGGCTTCCTCACAGACAACAACCCCCGCCAGGTCTGGAGAGGCATCTAAGCCCTCACCAGCTACAAAGACCAGATTCCCCCAACCCCCGACAGCAGCCTCAAACTCGCAGAGGAGCTCAACACCTTTGCTCAGTTTGAGACGAATACGAATACCCTCCTCCCTTGACCCCCACTAGTTTGCTTACAGAGCAAATCGGTCCACAGAGGATGCCATCACCCTTCACAGAGCACTGAGCCACCTGGAGAACAGGAAGAGCTACGTGAGGATGCTCTTTGTGGACTACAGCTCAGCGTTCTACACCATAATCCCAGACCATCTCACCACCAAACTGGACACTCCCCCACCCCACCACCTGCTCCTGGATCAAATATTTCCTCACTAACCAGCCTCAATCAGTCTGACTCGGCTCCCACCTCTCCCCACCACTGTCACTCAGCACCGAATCCCCACAGTGTTGCATTCTCAGCCCCCTACTGTACGTCCTGTACATCAATTCACTCAACCAATGTTATCGTCAAGTATGCCGATGACACCACCGTGGTTGGGCTCATCTCTGATGGAGACAGTGCACAGGGTGGAAGTGGAGAAGTTGGCCCGGTGGTGCTCAGAAAACAACCTGAAACTGAATGTCTTTAAAACAAAAGACCTTATAATGGACTTCTGGAGACACAGACAGGTCCACTTCATTCTTATTATAAATAGAAAACAGGTGGAATCTGTCTCCACCTTCAGGTTTCTGGGCATCCACATCTCTGCCGATCCCACCTGGACCAACAACACAACACCAACTCTTGTGCATAACCAGCCATTTAGTTTTGTACAACTCCTGCACTTCCTCTGTGTCCTGATGAAGAATAACCTGGATCAGAAGCTGCTGCTGCTGGCCTTCTACCGCTCCTCAGTGGAGAGTGTGCTCTCCTACCGCCTGGGTGTTTGGTACACAGGAGCTACAACTGAGAACAGGAAGGCTGCACAGAGGGTAATTATCACTGCCCAAAAAATCATTGGCTGCCCTCTGCAAGGTGATCCTTGGACCACCACCTGTTTGACCTGCCGACTGGCCATTTGGACAGTCAACAAACACTATCCCCCCACACCACACCCCTGCCCACCCACCTACCAGTCTGAGCCAATGTCTGAGCAACCTGCATCATTCAGGCCACTCACACGCGGACTCTTTTCAGACCAAGTCTTCTCTTTGCACTGCTTCCAAGCACTTGTTCTCTAATGTCTGCTTTTCTCTTATTTTTGCATATATCCCTCTTGATTGTATATTTTTCTCCTGTTTGTTATTCATTCCTGCTGTCTACTATTTATATATTATATTATGTTTTATTCCAACACAGTCAGTTTGGATCATCCACAATTTTATTGTACATGTAAAATGGCAAGAATTCTATTCTATTGACAGCACATGCTGGCAGCACGCTTCATATAACTGAAGGGAGGATGAATGGAAAAATGTACTGAGACATTCTTGATAAAAATCTGCCATCTACCAGGATGATGAAGATGAACCAAGCGCGCATGTTTCAGGCCCATGGAGCCTTCAGAATTTGAATACTGTTTCTGTGGAGAATTGGCCAAAGCCACGCCTGAGCAATGCCCGCAGCTAGCTTCTTCATACAGATGGTGTCTTCAAGCTGTCATTAGACCTCGACATCATACAAAGTATTCAACTTAAGAATTTATGCAGTCTTTTATTTTTCCTTTAATTGCAATTCTTTTCTGAAGTGAGTAAAACCAGTGTGCTTTGTAATTGCAGGGCAGAAACAGCTTTGGTGTTTCCTTCTGCTTTTGCTTGTGACTGCACAAACTTAAGAGACAGATGTGTATGAGAATTTCAAATTGTGTTCATGTCTGTTGCTTCCTGTGCTGTTGCATATTGGTGTGGTTGTCTATGTGTGTGATCTCTAAAATACATCTGAACTTAGACATAATGGCTCTAGTGTTGCTGTAACTTCCTCTTGTTCAGACTGAAATGCATGAATATGTAAAGGACGTGGTTTTGTACTAGTGAAAAGCATGCCTCTATGTCTGTGAAGGTTCTCAGAACTGAAGAAGCTTCTCGGATGAGAGGTGAAACGTCTTCAAGAAACTTAAAGAAGTCCAGACACCTTTCTTTCCAAGCTCCTTAGACCATGCCTCTATGGCTGTATGGAGTGTGTTTCTTTGTGTATGCGTAAGTGTGAGGACCAAATTAAGTTTAAGACTAAAATCAGCATTTAGAACCAAAGCCTAGAATGCTGCTACTTTAAAACTCGGAATACTTCATCCAGCGTGCAAACCATGCTTTTATTGGAATGCTACACATTTTATTTTTCATCATACAGTTGTACAGTTTTAAATTAGCATCAGATTATTTTACCTTATAATATGTTTTTAAGTAGTATAATTATGTAATATTTAAAAACACACAGAGGTGGATAAGCCCTTTACCTGTAACTACACATCAATAATGCTGAGTATTTCACAAGCTTTCAAATGAAAAAGAGTTTGTACCTGAGTCAGAGCTATAAACTCCTATCAGTAGGTTTCAGGCAAGAAGGCATTTGCTGTGGTGGATACGGGATGATTCTTCACCAATAAGTGTTTTGATTTTTTTTAACTATTGTACAAGAGGTGTTTGTCACTTCAGATGTATTACAGTGGCAATGTATGACAGCTATTAATAACAAAATGCATTAAAAATAAATAGAAAAGCAACTATTTTTTCACAACAGCTTATTTTGGTGTGGTATTTTCTTGCTTTCTGCGGTGGCTGTAGTTTAGGAGGTAGAGCAGGTCATCTGCTGATTGGAAGGTTGGTAGTTCGATCCCTGGCTGCCTCAGTCTGCATGCTAAATATCCTCGGGCAAGATGCTAAACCCAAATTGCTCTCTGATGCATCTGTCAGAGTATGAAAGTTAGTTGGAAAGCACTTAAAAGCATAGAAGACAGTGAATGTGGCATGTTGTATAAAGCGCTTTGAGTGATCCAGGAGAGTAGAAAAAGCACTATATAAGAATCAGACCATTTACTTTCTCAGTCCCATTATGTTTTTTTCCCTCTTGGAAGTCGAAGGTTTATCAGAAGCGCACAATCACATATCTCCTTTATAATAAAAGCTGTAAGGACATATCTGCAAAATACTCAGTCAATCAGTCAGAATGATTTGCTGGGTGGTATGAAGAGTATGCATGAAGAACTTGAAATGAAATAAAAATTAGACCAAGTCAGATGGAGGATACAGGCGTTACTAAACACAGTAGCATTTCTATGTTAGCATGGTGAAAACGTTTACATATTAGTTAATAGAAGGATTTTGTGCACTTGGGCAATGAAACTTACATTTTAGCATAAGTCATGCAGCGAAGAAGAGCCTGTTGTAAAATGTAAGCTTTTGGTGACTCCCAGTGGTTGAACAACAGAGAGACATGGATGGGAAATGTTCTTGCAGACATTCAGGTGAAACTGAACATCAGCAAGAACATCTGCCGAAGATCTTAATGTTGGTGAGCTTATGAACACGGGTCAGCGCAGTGACCTGCATCACTCTTCAAGTGTTGAAGCATCACCAGGTAAACTCGCATGCTCTTTTGTTGTCTAAAACAAAGTGAAGACCTGAAGACCTGAGGCCACACATCATGGCGAAAACTGTCCCAGCAGTAGAAGTGTCAGAGAACCAGAGCCAACAGGCAGCCGATCCTGCCAGAGGCCACACACCCCCTGGCATGAGCCAAGAGCAGGGCCCCAGGTGCCCAAGAACCACCCAGCACTTGACTTAGCCCCACTTACATTGAAGAGGCCCAAGCCAGACCACCACTTCCAAGGGAACGGGTCAACAACCACACCAGAACATCCCGCCACACGCCCTGGAACGATCAAGCACCATCCCAGGGAGGGGCAGCAGCCTCCAGCGGGGAGCAGTAGGGAGGGGTAGCCCCCACCCTCAAGGGCCATGTCCCACAGGGTTTAGCAGGGTTTAGGGTTTAGGTTTAGATCCAGGGCCAGCCATGCACACACACACACACACACACACACACACACACACACACACACACACACACACACACACACACACACACACACACACACACACACAGTCCTGTGTGCAGACTTCACTGCAGTGGGTGGGAAGGACTGTGTAATGGATATAACGAAGGGGGCAAGAAAGGAAAAAAGAAGGGAGCACAACGTAGCAATTAGTAAAGGAGGTTTATATTAATGATCTATAAGAGGTTCATTAAAAACTTTGATGCAAAGAAGACAGTAATCATTTCTCAACATTTCAAATTGCAGGAAAAAACTTGTAATAACTGTTTTCATGGATATCTTGTATAGAAAAGAATCAGCTAAGAGAGAAGCAATACTATAGCTGTATTGTAACTGGAATAATTGGAATATCAACCCTCCAACTCCCCAGAGTGCCCCTCCAGTGAATAAATAACATTTAGAAATGCATTTAAAGTACAAAAAACAAAAAAAAACATTATTGAACCATTGCCTAGAATGGGACTCACACTTCTGTTGCTTTACTTTATTGTTTTAACATTATTAAAAGTGCAAGGCTGGGTCGCCTCAACTGAATTACTGTGACAAAAGTGGAGGGAGTGTGTGAGGAAGTGCAATAGGGTGAAACAAGGGTAATGTACTGGAGATATTGGAGACAGGACAGGACGTGTTTGGTGGTGAAGCACTCTTCGGGGGTTATTCTGCAGTCATCCTGCTGTCTTTTCCACATACGAATGCACACACAAAACCACTGGAACACATATTCCCAGTTACAACCATAGCTGTAGCCGTACTCCTGCAAAGCTGCTTAATAGCACAGTGACGAGGGTGAATTGGCTTATAGAGTGGAGGGAGGGAGAAAAGACATAATTGTGTCAATCTCGCTACTGCACACGCACATATAAAGGAACACTGATAGATATGCCATTTGAAACTGTGTTATCCATAAATAAGTTGAATCAAAGAACAATTTGGCAACAAAACGTGTCTTATGATTGCTTACCAGTGGGGGAGGGGGAGCATAGCATAGCACACGTCAAAGAAATGTATGTTTTTACTATATATAACAAAAAAAACAAAAATCTATTGCATTTTCTTCAGCAAGTCAGGACTGTCTCTGGGGTGGCTTGTGTTGTGTGTATGCGGTTTCCAGTTGGTTGTACCAGCGGGGTTGTTCAACAGTCATCGGTCTATCCCTCATCGATTCTTGGCAGGCAGTCCTGGGCAACAGCAACTGCCCTCGCCCCCACCCGCCTCGTTTCTCTCTCTTTGCCTCGCCTGCTTGCTCGCTCTGCTGCCACTGTGTTTTGGGTATCGCTTGTTTGATGGGGTCTGTGTGGTGCTTCAGAAATTGAACCCGGTGCTGCCTCAGCAGTTCTCTGGCCAGCAGTTGGTGCTTTGAAAACAAGTGGACAAAAAAAGAAAAAAGAGAAACAGAAAGAAAAAGATTAAAGGGAAATGACAGAAGAATAGAGCTGAGAGAGAGAGCAAAAACAAAACTGCACTTTCTGGCAAAATTACAGTATCAGATATCTTAAATGAAATACAATTTGTTTCCTTGTACCAGAGAAATTGTTTTTTTGCAACCTTCTGAATTATAACAGTTGTCTCCAGAACCAAAAGTGGGAAAGTGCTGCTGCCACAGCACTGCAAAAGTTTCTGTTAGAGGAGGTAATAGGTACCAGTTTGCTGTACAAAGGGTGCAAGTCGGTGCTGGAATCTTTCAGTCATGTATGCAACAATTACGCAATCTTACCCAAGTAACTTGGCATCAGTTTTGCAAAACCTGTTTTAACAATCATACGTGACCATGCTACAAAATTGTCACTTGAGTCATTTTGAAAAGAAATCACCCACGCGCCATTTTGTTGTTCACATAAGGAAAATCAGTTGTGTGTGAAAATGTGTGGCAATGGCCAGGAAGTAAGGACAGAAAAAGGGGAGGGGGGGTGAAGAGGGGACGGAGACAGTTAGCAAGGTAAAGAGAGGGCTAGACGGAGTGTGCAGCTTAGTAAAAGCTGTTCTCATCCTTTGAATAGAGGGTGTGGTGGGAGGTGATACTCTAATAGGATACAGGGCGGACAGATAAAGAGATCAGCTCTGTCTCCCTAGGAGCATTCCAGTCGGCCATCAGGTCTCTATGCAGGGCTTGTCAAATAAAACCTCCGCTTCATTCAAAGCCCTTCCCATCAGCAGGGATCCCTTCCTGCCAAGCTAGCGGGTTGGAATGCATTGATGATATAAATATAGAAGCAGTATACATCTATCAGCTGCATTTTAGTTTCTTGTCTGAAGAACAGGAGAAGGCGTGATCAGTAAAAAAAAAAAGACATCAAATATATTACATATATCGGAAATTTGAATCCCCCCCCCCCCCCCCCCCCAAAAAAAAACAACATTA
>VVHJ01042289.1:0-10412 GCA_015107715.1 Tylochromis polylepis | reverse complement strand
TGGCTGATGCCCTCAGCTGTCAGTGCATTGGTGGTTCTCGGTGTCCGGGGCTGGGCGCTTGGGTATGTACCGGCTCACTCCTGGCAGCTGCTTGGCAGGGCCTGGCGCCTGTGGCTCGGTTGGGCCCCTTCCGGGGGGTGGGGGGTCCTCAGGCTTCTGGGCCCAGGGCTCTGTCCGCTCTGGTGTGGCTGGCTGCTGGCAGAGCTTGCGGACCCTGTGGCTTCTGCACTGTGGCTGCTGGGTGACCCCACATCTGGGGCTCTCCTCAGCTCTTTCCAGGAGGGTGGCATGGCTGCCCCTCCGGTGGTCCTCCTTGGGCTCTTGTGCTCTGGGGGGCCTCTGGATGTCTGGGGCCTGGATCTCCTCCAATAACTCCTCCAATGCTGCTCAATAACATTCGATATTTAGTATTTACTGTTACTTACACTTATCTAGGTTGTTGCTGTGGTCTCCGTATTGTGTTGTTCTCTTTTTGCTTGTTTTCTTTTTTCTTCTTTTAACAGGTGATCCAACGGATTTTCTTAGTGTCTTCTCTCACTGTCCCCCTTCCCCTCTGTTTTTCTTTCTCCCTTTCTGTCCAATTGTCTGTCCAATTTGTAATAACTTAAAATAAAATTAATTTATTATTATTATTATTATTATTATTAATTAATTAAGATCAATCAAGTAGACCAATATGGCATAGCCATAATGATCCACTTGAAAAAATAAATCCGTTGGGCATCTTTCTTGATCTTCAGACAATAATTCTGTTTGCTAAAGTACTGGACAGGACAGGCAGAAAAAAAAAGAATTGATTCTCCTTCCTGGCTAATGTGCTAGTGCATTTAAAAAAAATGAATATAACCAAATATATATTAATACATTTATTCTGTATTCATTACATATAAAAGCGAACTATTTTATATCTTTTTTTTATGATTATAGCTCATGAAAATCAGAAGTTAAGCATCTCAAATTACAAGAATATTTTCTAAGACCAAACCATTTGGTAGCAGTTTTGGTACAGTGGCTATGTGCTTTGGGAAAAGGAAATCAGCACAAAGAAACTATAGGTATACACCTTGTGTCACTCAGGAATGTGAGAATGATTGATGGTGACCTCTGACCTTTCCGGAAGTGCGTACCAGATGTGAGAAGCGTGGTAAATCGTTCCAGATGTGAGAAGACATGTTTACGTTCATCCTGAGAGGGAGGGGTGTGGAGAAGAGGATAAAAAACAGATGTTTTGTACACAACTAGAAAACTTTTATTGTGGGGTCAGAAGTGGGACGTACCTGGGGCGGGGAGTTCACGGGAGCTTCTGATGAGTCAATGGAGATTGGTGTTGCATCAGAATCTCCAGCATAAGCGGGTGTATAGAGACAGACTGATCACGGTAGTTGGAAAAAAAAAATGACGGAAGGCAGACTATGTTTTATGTTATGTAAGTGCTAGGCGGCAGCTGGCCATTGGTCAGAGACTGGAGGCAGCAACTTTAAATCGGCATCATAAAGAATATGTCCAAAAAACTATCTTCTCTATGATGCCGAACAAGTATGGCTTGTTTGGAAGGGCCACCAGGAGAAAGCTTCTTCTCTGTAAAAACACGACAACACAGCTGAGGTTTGCAAATTTGCCCTTGAAGAAGATTTCTGGACTAACGTCTTTTTAACAGATGAGAGCAAAGTGGAGGTCTGGCCACAATGCACAGCACTACTTTCAGCAAAAATCAAACACAGCACAAACACCTCAAACCAACTGTCAAGCATGCTGGAGCTTGACAGAGAGAACCTCCTTCATAGTAAAAGCTCAGTTCTTTTTCTCTACTGATATTGCCTCTGGTTCAGGGCTGGCTTGATATTGGGATTGCAACAGTTGTAGTTCCTTTTCTGAAGATGTTTATGCATAGTGACGCTAAATTTGCTGACACAAGCCTGAGTCCTTGTGAAGCTCTCACAAGTTCTTGAATCATCTTTTCTTGATGATCATGGCACAACTGTGGCCATCCCTGTTGCTAGTGCACCTTTTAGTACTACACTTTTTCCTCACATTCAACCTTTGATAAAGCATATTATGTCATACTCTTCTTGTGGAGCATGTCAGTGATCATCATCTGATCAACTGTCACATCAGCAGTCTTCCCCATGATTGAGATAGTGTGCACTGACCAGTCAACACTGTATTTGCACTGTTTGAATAATAATTTAGTCAAAATAGAAATTAACTATTCTAGCAACTGGGGATACAGAATTTATGATTTTCATGAACTATAATCCATAACAATCAAAATTAAAACAAAAATTGGCATGATGTATTGCGATTCACCTGTAATGAACACAGAAGATATAAAAGTTTGTTTTTTAATTAAATTACAAAGTAAGAAAATATGTATCTGCAGTATGTGCTGTGATTCCCTTTGCTCAACTTGAATTAACTAATGTTCATTTGTCTGACTAAAACCCTAGGTATAAGCCCCATCTTATCCCATCTTTCTCTACTGATATTCTTTACTTCCTCTTTCAGTGAATAACCTTTCATTTCACTATTGTTTGTCAATTTCGTATTTAACATCACTCAGTCACCCCTCTTTCCCTCCATCACTTTACTTAAATCCTTTAAATATCCTCATCTTGAATGAAGACAAACTGTAGATAACTGTGATAACTGAACACTAACATGAGTCAGAGCTAGATGAATGAAGACATATGAAAAGCCTTTTTTGAGAATGTTTGCTTCTCTCAGGCTAATTCAACAATATAGTTAACAAGATGCCTCTGGGTTTTCAATTTATTGGTTTGAATAACAAAAACACAAATTGAGTCTGCCTGTTTATTCAACTTAGAGTCATTAAACGCTCATCGCCTCTATTATTTATTGTCCCTAAGCAATCACCTCTGATGGCTACATTTCCAATTGTAAACTGGTCTGGACAAAAGAATCCATCAAAGCCAATCCAAATAATTATTTTTTGACAGATAAAAATCTTTTATAACCGTTACTTTAAAAAAACATGACTAACAAAAAATCTACACAAAAATTGCCGCAAATGCTTGGTGTGGCTATGAAAATGCTTTCAAGCAGAGGTTTCAAACTCACGGGCCACGTCACCCCTACTTGTGGCTGTATATTGACATGAAGAAATATAATGCAATTTGGCCCTTGAAGTTACTTTTTTTGTTAGGGAGGATTTGTTTGTTATTAAGTGCAATGTTAAAATAAGTTCTAAAGCAAAAAATTATTTCATATGAAGGCAATATGAGCAGAGAGTACAAACATGTTGAGGGATTGGCTGTGTTAGTTCAGTGAGAGAGTTATTTGTAAAGAAAACAATTTTCACTGTTATAGCAGAAGTGCTGTCACGAGTCTGGCCAGAAAGAGTACCAATTTGTTTATTTGGTAGTTCAATGAAAAGCTTCAGTTAGTTAAGAGTGAGAAAAAAAAATGCATTCACGTTTGCAGTTTTGTCTTGTTATACAATATTTGAAATTAAAAAAAAACCCCACTACATTTTCAGAAATATTTTTCGTTGTTTGTTTGTTTATTTTTTGTACTACTTGAACACTAAAGTGGCCCTCCAATGAGATGACAGTGCCAGCAGTGGCCCACAGCTCATTTAAGTTTGAGACCCCTGTTTTAATGGGTTGACAGTATGCTGCATTGGTTAACACCAACTAAACTATACTGCCAAAAATATTAACTTATCTGCCTACACACCGATATAAATTTGTGAGACATCAAATTCTTAATCCATAGGGTTCAATATGATGTTGGCCCTTTTGCAGACAACACAGATTTAACTCTTCTGGGAAGATTTTCCACAAGGTTTAGGAGTGTGTTTATGGGAATTTTTGATCATTCTTCCAGAAGCACATTTGTGAGGTCAGACACTGATGTTGGATAGAGAGCCTGGTTCACACTCTCCGCACTAATTCATCCCAAAGGTATTCTGTTGGGTTGAGGACAGGACTCTGCGCAGGCCAGTCAAGTTCTTCCACACCAAACTAACCTATCCATGTCTTTTTGGACCTTGCTTTGTGTACTGTTCTCCAGTCATATTGGAACAGGAAGGGGCCATCCTCAAATTGTTCCCAAAAAGTTGGGAGCATAGAATTGTCCAAAATGTCTTAGTATACTGAAGTATTAAGAGTTCCTCTCCCTGGAAAGACCAAGCCCAAAGCCAGTTCCTGAAAAACCACCCCACACCATAGTCCCCCTTCCACCAAACTTTATACTTAACACAATGCACTCAGTAAACCAAATGATTATGGCATCTTGAAATATTGCCATCCTCACGTAACAGCTAAGCAGGCCACATCTGGCTTATCTTTCACTTCATATTTACAACAAGCAGGATTAGCCACCTAGTTTAGCATCATGTCAACATCATCATATCCCCATCATACCTTTGTCACAGCCGGGGTAGCCGGTGTCAATGTACAGGACCCAAACGCAGACACTGAAGAAGACAGAGGTTGACCTTAGGTGCAAACAAAAAGTGAGCCTTTATTGTGGCTGATAACATGAAGTCAAAACAAAGTAACAAAGACAGTGGCATATCTAAACTGGGAAACTAAAACTATAAAAACTGTGACTCACTATGACAAAGGAGCTAACTATGACTATGACTATGACTATGACAAGAAGGGAAATAGACAGACATCCTGACAAAGAACAGTAAGAGACAAAAGACTTAAATATACACAGGAGGTGATCAGGGGAAGTGGAGACACATGAGGAAACAGCTGACAAGAATGAACATAACGACGCCACAGGGGAAGTGTAAATTAAGCACATAGAACATGGAGACAAGACTTTCAAAATAAACAGGAAACATGACTAGACAGACATGACGCAAACTTGACAATGAGACACACGAAGGGCAAGGGAGACTAAACACAGGTGTGAACATAATAAACAATGATCTGTGACCACAACCTAGGCATAACAGAAATTACTAGATAAGCTAAGACTGGAACATAAATGAATAACAAAAATACAATGAAACTCAAAACACTGGGTCACCTGACCCAGGACCGTGACAACCTTAAGGAAATTATAGTAGTTGTAAAGAGAGAAATAGTTGTCTTGTGAGCATGATGATGAAAAAGCTTTAGAAAAAAGCTTTAAAAAAAAGCTTGACTGATTTCATAGTGGATTTTGAGAAGATTATAAAAAAGGGCACCTTCAATGGTGAGTTCCATCTTCAAATCTTTTTTTTTCCTAACAAAGACTCCCACAGGAATTCACCTGACTCAACATTAAAGCGCTTCATGTCTGTCCTCTATAACTTCAACAATTCTACTGACAATTTAACAAAAATCTCCAAGGACCTGTTTGAAGAACCAAGAATGAATAACATTTATCATGTGTGTCTTTAAGAGAGCAATAGGAAATTCAAAGAGAAAGCTGTAAAGAATTAGTTTTACAAGATGAACGGTAACTGATGACTGTACTTTTTCACTCATATGTCCATAATTCATCTCTCTCTCTCTTTCAAGTTAGTCAAATTTTCTTCCAAATTTAATACAAATTTGGACTGAATTCAGCTCTGTATCCATTCCACTGACAACATGCATACACCAAGTCATTATGTGTTAAGTACCTTTATTTCTCTAATTGTTAAACTATGGTAGAAGAAGAGCCAAAAAAGTCAGTCAAATATCAAATGAACTAAAAAAAAAAATGTGTATAAACTGACAGAAATATGTTACATCTCTTTCTTTCATATATAATTAAAGAGTAAGGAAACAGTTTTCTTTCTCTTCCACTGTACCCAGTCCTACCTTGGCATATGAGCAAGCTATAACTGAGATATTACTTTATTGCGGACGTCACCCAGATTAATAAGAACACAATGATGACAAGTGGGCTACTGGAACAAGAAGGGAAGTGGACTAGAGATGAGAATAGGGAGCTCTTAGAATGCTACTATGCATATAATCCCAGTTGAAGGGGTTAAATGAAGAGGATATGGGACCTATGGATTATTCAACAATGTAGACTAACAACTAATATTCAAACATCCTTAAGACGCAACTAGAGAATGATGAGGTCCAACACAAATCCTATGGCAAGGGGGAACCAGGACATCAGGTCGGGGAGATATATCATCATCCTCGCCTTCCGAGATTGGGTATCAAACCCCAAGAACAACTGGTGCATTGAAGGAGTGAAGGCAAGAGTAGCTGAAAGAGAGGATCGTGGCTAAGCTGGAAACCTAGACCCTCCATGTCTCATTACAAAGATTATATTAAGTACACCCTAAAGGTCCACAAGAAGATGTGAATGCAGCTTTATTGACAATCCCTACTGCAAACATAGCTGAAACCAACCAGCTGATCTACAGCACATTACAAGGATTACAACAACAGTGATCCTACAGATGCTTGGGTACAAGATGAACAGCCACAGATCAAGGCAGCAATCATCCATCCATCAACTGTAGGGAAAAGGGAAATTCTCATAAATGCTGGACTCTAACTGTACTGTAAAAACCTTTTTGAATCGTTCCATAAGGCACTCTGAAAATGACAGCAAGTGCAGGAAACGCTGAAAATGCAGTTTACCATGGGAAGTAATCCTGTTGACTTTCCTTTGTGTCTGTTAAAACTATGTACTTTGTGGCTTCCTCTGTAGTACATCAACATATAATCAATCTAGCAACTTCATAACTGTCACCATGTATCAGCAATTACACGCCAATTACACATCAAAAATATATATTTATAGACCTCTAGTTTTGAAACAGAAGAACAAATATGACATCCAACTGTCACCAACAGTTTCTGAGATCCAATAGTTCACACTTGCAAATATGAAAAGCAGAGAGAAACCATAATGAGACTGGAATTAAAGTAAATGTGTTTCTGCATGAGAAAGGAAAAAGCTGATGGAACTGAAAGGTGATAAAAGATAAATGGACAGACTCGAAGCAATTCCTGAAGAAATGAGAGGAATGACAAATGGAAAAGACAAATTGCAATCTTCTTCAGGTGTACAAACTGAATTGTATTCTTACGAACGGTCTGTAAAGATATACTAAAGATGCTTATAGATTAAGTAAATAGAATGAATCAACAGTGCAGTAAAACAGGGGAATGGTAGACGGAACGATGGATGGATAAATTATCTATGAGCTTGGGGGCACCTTTTCACCAACATTTTATGTCTCGATTACTTGTTTTGCATTCCTGTTCCATTCAAGTTCTACTTTCACTGTTTGGCCAACCTGCATTCTTGCAATATTCTAGTAGGCAAGTACTCCAGTCATTGTCTGTTGTCCTGCATTTGAATTGAGTAAGTTTTGTTCCTTTTTTTTATTATAATCTAGTGGAACATTGCATTAGTCAGCTGATGCAATTTAAATGAGTTTACAGTAGATATGATGAGATAAAATCAAGCCCTGAAAGAAACTATTCCAGTTTATTCAGCTGTGTATCGTGTTATGTTCACTGATTAGAGATTGGAATTTTTAGTCTTACAATCTGATTCAAAATTGATCTTCAACAACAACAAAAAAAAATTCTTCATCTAATAAAGAGAAACAGCTGCAGTATATTTTGGCTCTTTCTCCAGTTTATTGTGCTAGACTGCTGAGTACTGGTATTTATCCAGTGTCTCTTGACTGCTACACTGTAAATACTGGGAAAAGCTGTCGTTATTCAAAATGATGTATGGGCATAGAGCTTTTAAAACAAAGCGGTGCATTGCTCCATTGATGCTAGATGGTCATGATTTGAAGTGACGTTAAAACATAAGTTTACCTTTGTGTTGGAGAACTAACCATTAAGTATTAAATCAAAAATATGTTCAAACACCTGTGCTTTCAGAAGAAAAACTACAATTACAGCTACATTACAAAAAAGTTGTATCTTAGGTCTTTAGGCTAAAACACAAAAGGAACAGGTAGGATGTTTCAAACTGTTACAATAAAACACAATGAAAAATATTGGAGCAAATATTTTAACTCCTGGAGCTAATCATTTTGTTTGTCAGCCAATTGTGGAATTCTCAAACTGTTTCTTTTTCCCAGTTGTCAGCCTTGGTTTCTCACATGACGTCCTTCACTTCTGTAATAGATGTTCTTCCATCTTGGTTTATTAAGGACACTTTTGATATGATAGATCTTGAGTTTTGTGTGTTTTAAACACAGTAGTACAGTCATTCTTATAGAAGAAAATCCCTTGCTTCTTTAAGCATGGCTATATTAGAACTGCTATTTTTTGTTATTTTTTATTCAACTATTGTTTCTAGATGAGAACGATATCTATCAGACCTTTAAGTCAGATTTCAGGGTCTGTTACAGTAATCAGTTTACTCTTATTCAATATTCTAAAGCACTGAATAAACAATATTCTACAACATGCTGATTCTGGTGATTGCTCTTTCTTAGTTCTGCTGGACTTAAGTGCTGTTTTCAACAATCCCAATCATGATTAATCCATTAAGATAGAACACTTGGAACACTTTGAAGGAGTCAAGGATTTGGCTCTTAACAAATTTAAATCTTATATCAAACTCATGACTTTCTTAGTTAATACTGAAAAATACTACTCTGCATCAGCAGTTATGACATCTGAAATTCCATAAGGGTCTATCATGTGGCCTGTTCTTTTTTCCTTGCACATCTCTTTTAATTGTTATGCAGATGATTTATAATGATATTCACTTTTGAATCTTGGAAGTCGCTGCTCCATATGAAGTCTCAATGAGTGTATGATGGAATTAGGTATTTTCTGTTCTGCAGTTTGCCCTCTAGTGGTTGTTTTGTGTATTTTATTCTCCAAGATCTGGCCAGGGGCAGTTTCACCTGTGTTAATCTGTTGCCATCCATATCTTCACAAGTTGATAAACAACATCATTTATAAGTAATATTGTTTGTTATCATTGAAACAACTTGTGTGCATTATTATTTGTTGCGGAAGAGTGATATAGGTGTGGTTTGAATTCAATTTGAATGGGTGTATGCTAGTTAAGGTTGAGTTAGCTCATATGCCATGTGGTTTCTGTGACATTTTGATTGTTAGTGTGATTTCATTTGATGTTTTATTTGAAGAGTCATTAAGCAGATAAATATTGTGCTCATATTTTTGAATATGTGATTTGCTGCTGTGTTTTGTTATATTGTCTATTGATGCAACTTTTTTATTGGTTTTATTTCTGGTTTTGTCAACAGTTTCACACTTTATCCTTATTAAATCATCCAACTCAACACATCGGCCTGTTCCTTGGATTTTGATTAGGAGAGTGTTTAGCTGTTTGTATAGCTAAGTCTACGTTCATGAGGACAACACTTAGTGAGGACAGAACAGTGAAAAGACGGACCATCACATCAAGCTGTGAAGGAATATCGGCAGCCCATTTCTTGGCCAACAGTCACCAGTGAGTAGAAAAAAAAAAAGGAAAAGAGGCTACGCCTGCTTCTTCAGTATCTTTTTACGGGATTTGAAGACCCATTCACCTGCCTATATTAAATGATGTCAAGCTCAAACCCTATCGACACCGATACTCAAAGCCTGGAGGTCAGGTTAGAGTGTGCTGCCTCAGCTGCATTCTCCAAGCAAAGTTTGAATAAATCTTCAGCTAGTGCCGCTGCTGCTAAAGCTCGTGCCAAGGCAGAAGCTGCACGGACAAGAGCAGCCTATGCAAAACGTCAAATAGACATGAAAGTAGAGAAAGCATGCATAGAGACTACATTGAATGCACTAAAAGAAGAGTGTGAAGCCGAGGCTGCCTCAGCAGAGGCTCAAGTGTTTGAGGCTGCTGCAGATTTAGAGAATTGTGACCTTGGGAGTTAATCCAGTCATGTTCAAGCATCGAAACGGTCATTACAGCGCACTAGTGAATTCATCCAAGCACATTTCTTTTCAGGGCAGAGTTACGCTTCAGCTCAAAATGATAAAGAAACAGAGCCTGCTGCTTTTGTACCACAACACAGACACCTGCCAGATATCGAAGTTCATCACGTCAGTCGTGATACACAACGGCTGGATCCTGCTGCTTGTTCTGCTGAAGGCCTGCACTCAGGTAACCAGAGAAAAAATCACCCTGGTTCTCTGTCTTTTCACACAGATGGAAATGTCCCCACCACGAACACACATTGCTACACGGACTCAACATACCAGCTTCCACCCCGCTCGCCATTGGAGGCTCAAGGTGTGTCTGAGTTAGCTGTATATCTGGCGCATCGAGACCTTGTCACAGCTGGACTAAAAGTGTTTGATAACCAACCTGCTAGTTATCGGTCCTGAAATCTAGCTTTGTTAATGCTGTGGAGGGACATAGGTGATATAGGTGTGGTTTGAATTCAATTTGAATGGGTGTATGCTAGTTAAGGTTGAGTTAGCGCATATGCCATGTGGCTTCTGTGACACTTTGATTGTTAGTGTGATTTCATTTGATGTTTTATTTGAAGAGTCATTAAGCAGATA
>VVHJ01042286.1:0-10353 GCA_015107715.1 Tylochromis polylepis | reverse complement strand
TGCACATCTGTCAAAAAAAAAAAAAAACACAAAACAAAAAACAACTAAAGCCTTTGCTTGTATTTACATGCCAATTTTTTAAAGACATTTTCTTAAGTGCAAAAATGTGTAAATAATCTCAAGTACAGTCAAAGGTCAGAGTCAAATAAATTAAGATGAATAAAAATGGAAATAAAAGTATCTTTACTCTGTGTTCTTAGAAGTTTTTGTGCTGCTGAAAACAGATGTTATGAAGGTGTAGATGTAAATTAATATTAATAATAATTCAATGTCCTCCCTAACAACCCTCAGGTCAGGGTCTCAGAGTTTTACTGGCCCATGTATATTTTATTGGCTTGTGAAAAAAGCTTTTATTTGTATTTTTTTTTTCATGCAACTTAATACAGTATTTTAAATGATTTCACTTTCAATCTGAAAAATGTTACAAAAGTCTAGTGCACTCCATCGCCCCCTTTAGACTCACCCCTGTTTGCTGCAGGTATTGTTTTTATGTAAAATAGGATGGCTGCTGTCAGCCTTTAGCAAGCTATATTTTAATGTAGCCTTACTTCTGTAGCTTTACTGCAAATTTTTAGCTGTGTAAAAAAAAAAAAAAATCGGCATGATGCAGCAATTACAAAGTTTGTTTTTCTTCATGTTGGAGTTTGTTGATCAGGTGCTTTTATGAGAGACTCCTGCTGGTTTTTCCCCGTAAAGTGTGGACTTAATGTTGTCAGACTTTTTATCCAAATGCTGCTGTTAATTACGTTTCTATTGCAGGTCTCTTTTTACTCACAAATGTGGGCGAAACTCTCACGTTTACATCGTTGCATCAAAGCAAAGAATGTGTCCATCATTTCTTATAATCGAATTATTCAAATTACTCGATGAGTCATACCAGCCCTACAAATTTATTTATTGGATCTGCCTTACTATAAGTTCATGTTGCACCTCCACTTATAAGAAAATGTGTTGTTGCGTGCACACAGGTTCAGGCCCAGATTTTTGTTTGTTTCATATCATCTCCCCGACCCCCACACCGTCGGAGCCCGGTTCCTAAACTCACCCCAAGTGGCGAGCAGTGACCAAAGCATAAAAACACAGGCTCAGCCTTAGAGATATCGTGAGGAATACAGTCACTACTCCTCCACATCAAAAGGAGCCAGTGGAGGTGGTTCAGGAATCTGATTAAGATGGATCCTAGGCAAAGCGGTTCCAGGCACTTCCTACTGGAAGGAGACTGTGGGGTGGGGACCCAGGAAATGCTGAAGCATGCATCACCAGTTTCACAGGGCTAATGCACAGAGGCAAACACCCGTTCACATTCACACCTATGGCCAATTCCGAATCATAAATTAGTCTAATGTGCCCGTCTTTGGACTGTGGTAGCGAGCCCAAATACTGAAGAGAACCCACTTAGGCACAGGGAGGACATGCAAACACCACACAGAAAGGCCCCAGCTTGTCACCTGTAACTGATTGCTGAGCAAAATGCTTAACAATGCCTGGTGTTTTCCAAGTTCTGACAGTTAGCTCGCTCTTTCCACCATTGCAATTTCATTTTAACTGGAAATATGTTTATAGTCAGGACTTTGCTCCTCATCACTCCACCCAAGTCTCTAGATTGTAAAGAGAGACAGACAGCATGCATGAGCAAAGAGCCACAGTTGAGGTTAGCGTCTTTACCGTAGCAGCTTAGCCTTGCCCTGGAGGCTGTCCAGCAGCTCAATCTTGCTGTTCATGTCAGTGATGTCATCTTCAAGATTTTGACGGGTGATGTCTACCTGCTGGCAGAGCTGAGCAAACACCCCAGCCAATTCCCTGTCAACCACACACAGCGTTAGAAAGGCTCAACAATATTCAGTGCTGGATCACAAACATACTTGGCATTCTCTCCTGTAGCATTAGTCTAATTATGTGTGCTCACTGCTGGACTTGGTGGCTGCAGTTGGATCCAGTGTAACTGACAATGAGCTGTAGCTTCTCACTGGCGTAATCCACAAACTGCCTCTTAAAGGCTCTTTCTTTGGCCTTGGTGGTCCAGGTGAGCCGCTCATAGATGTAGAGGAGCCCATAAAGGCCCAGTGACAGAGCGATGAGACGCCACCCCACTGCTTTCCAGATCTACACAAAATTAAAGATCAAGGTCAGGCTTAAACATAGGCTGAGCACTAAGCCTAAGTTTAATGGTTGGCTACTATGAAATAATAAAAAGGCATGAGGAAATAAAGGTAAACAAAGGTAGCTTGGAATCTTCATAGTGCAAAAAAAATTGAATAACTCTTTAATAAAAACTATGATAAAATGATGACATGATGAACTAAATGAGAAAGCCTTTCTGGCAAGTTTTACAGGTGGTGAGTAAACACTGTTGCTGTGGTTTTAATGTGCTTTTTTCAACTCTAAGTCCCACCTCACAACACTTACAACAGATAAAGCAAGTACTGTCACATTTTCAGAGCTTTGCCACTGACGCTATATTGTACTATAATACATTTGTTGCTTAATCCCATCATTACCTCTTTGATGCTGGAATACCAAAACAGATCTGTTAGCCATATCACTTTTTCTTTTTCAGCCCCCACATTAATATTTCATTCAGTTCTAATTGTGCGTGTGGTGTGTTTGTAGATCCTCACCACTCCACCAACGACAAGAACACCCATGGAAGTACGGGAGGTAAGGGAAGCGAGACCTGTCACCATAGAGACCATGAGCTCCTCCTGGGTCATGGAGCTTTGTGGAAATGGAGGCATGCTGGTGCTAACCGGCGTCAAGGCCATTGGGCGAGGAACCTGTACGGACTACACAGTTAATAACCTCACAAAGCACATAGCCTTGTACAGGTCACATCCAGCCCTGGTCTTTTAGTTCTGGTTTTATTCTGGTCATGTCCAACAGTAGGACGCAGCTGAAGCTGAAAAGGAAGCTTTCTATAGCAATTTAGTGACGTGATTATGCCAATTATTCAGGATTCTGTGCATGAAATATGCTTTTTAATGGTGTAAAATGTTCCCTATGTAGACACGCTGAGGAAGTTTATGCTTCTGGCAATGTTACCTGGTCGTTGTAGCCCATGAGAACGCGCCGGGTATTCTTGGGTCCGAGGAAGCGGTTGACCAGCATGGTCCAGCCCAGAGAGAAGTGGAAGCTGATATCTTCCTGAAAGTCACTGCAAAGCTTGTCACAGGCTAGGTCATAACTGAGGCTGAAGCACTGGCTTCGAGGCACCAGCTTGTCAACCTGCTCTCTCACGGCACTGGGCAGCAGAGGCTTCAGACCCTCTGCACACACGATCAGAAAACAACAGCATCATTGTGAAGATAAATAACTATTTTCTGCTCAGCTATGAATTACAACACAACAGCAATAACAACAACAACACAATTTTCAAACTAACTATTCCATATACTGTAGCCAGTTGTATGCCACGAATACACGTGTGCTTGGTAATCAGAGCTGAAAATGTAGCCAGTGGTTTAAACCTCATAGTGGCTCAAAGTAAACCGGAGCCTGTTGAAGTAGAAAGGCGGACACGTTACCAATCATGTCATTCTGTGTGGTCTGCAATGCACTGCTGATGGAGGTGGAGCACCTCTCTGACATGTTCTTGCCCAGGCCCTCCTCTATGTGCCGATGGAGTTCCTACAGCAAACAATGACAAAGAAAAGTTAAAGTATTAGTTTGTTTTTTCTGAAAAGTTCAGTGACAATCCCTTATATACGAGTCATTACAGACCACAGTGTGCGTGTCTCTTTCACTGACACCTCTGATTAAACCACAACTGACAACCTTTCTTCTACTGTGTAGGTTCAAACGTCCAAACTACATGACGATACAGAAACGGGTATCGCTGAGCACCGCAGCTAAACGTCTTTCCATCATACCTGGAACAGTGCAGTTTATGTTCAACACCTTAAATCAAGTTGAAAATGCCTGTAACAGCTGTAATGCTGAGCAGTAAGACTCACTTTTTAATTTCTTCAAACATACGAGAGATATGCACAAAAGCAAGCCTCTTCAAAAGCATATCGCAAAATTAAGCAAGAGAAAAAAAAAATGCTGGCGACCCCACTGCCTGCTAGTAGATGCACCTATGGCATAAACCTGGAAGACTTAGGTGACTTTCTTCTTGAGTTATCACATTCACAAGATTTTCAGAAATCTTGAAAATCTGACAGAGATTTTGAAAGTTTGTCAGTGGATAAAGTTCTGCTATGAATTTTAAAATCCGACGTCACCTAATTATCAAGTTATCGCATTCACAAACTTGGGTGTCTATTCTGCCTGCTGACGACTCTACACCTTCAGTCTGGATGACCTTCCCTCTCTTTGCAACCATTCAGCTGCACTTTTCCAGTCTGAATAACATCCCAATGTCCTCACTCTTGGTGAGGTAGATCACCGAGTCAATGTCTCACTCACTCTTGGAATACAGCTCGATTTCATCCTTGTACAGGAGATGGCTGATGGTTACTCCACTCCTGAATCGATCAGCTCTTCACTCTGGAGACTCATTAACACATAAGTCTGTGAAGGTTCTCAGTCATCCAGGTCTTCGTAGTCCAAGGACCTTGGAAAGAAAAGTGTCTTAAAGAAGTCCAGACGCTTTTCTTTCCAAGCTCCTTAGATTAACACATAAACTCCATACGAGATTAAATGATTTTAGGTTTTAAAGGCATGATATCAAAAATCTGATCCCTGTCAGTTTTGACTGATTGATAGGAGTATTTCAAGTGGAGAGAATATTGAGCAATTACCCTGATGTACTTGTACTACTCCCAAAATGTTGATTCTGTTCACCTGAATGTAACGTTTTCAGAGGGAGAAACGTTTTGTCACTCATCCCAGTTTGCATACTGACTGAAACTAGCACCACTGGCAAACAATGGGCTGTGAGGTCAGTTCCTTAATCATTCAGCAGGGAGGATATGAAAAATGACAGGTTAGCCTTCTTAGACTGTGAGATTTCCATCAGTTATGTGGATGGCTTCAAAGTTGATGTGTACTGTAAACCATCGCATACAGATCAGTATCTAAGGTTTGACTCTCATCATCCACTGGAGCACAAACTGGGTGTCCTCAGGACGCTACAACACAGAGTGAACACCATCCCCACAGACACAGCGGCCAGGGAAGCAGAAGAACATCACATCAAGAAGGCCCTGAGTAAATGCAAATGTCTGAGTAAATGCTAAAGTTAAACTCACATTTTTGTAGACCTTGAGCACCACTGGTGATGGATGGAAGTCCATATGGAAGTCGTCCACCAGCACATGAAGCTTCCTGATTTCCTCTGCCATGGCATTAGAAACCTAAAAGAACAACCACCCTCTTTTTAATGGTGCTTTTTAGCTGAATCCACATAAACCAGGACAGTCACACTGTGCCATGTTGGGATTCACCTGTCTCTCCACCTCCTCGGTAATCTTCTTGATCTTGGACTTGCAGTCCATGGTCAGTAGATCCAACTGCTTGTCAATGAACTCCAATCGGTCCTGACGGTCCTCTTTGGTCTCCAGGCAATAGACTCTACACACCCACCCACACAGCTTTTTAAGTTTAGAATGAAAGTCTATTCAAGGTGGAGATGTGCTGCACACATGGGTCTTAATCACAATGAAAACCATTTATGGGAATTCTTTCCCCAGGCACTCTGTGGCTAAAAGAGGAGGGCAATGCTTTTTTGGGGTCTGTGGTTTAAAGTCTCAGCATATACAAATACTGCTTTTAATCACAGACTCACCTCTGCTCCTGTGCAGCAATGTATACAGAATCCATAATGTGACGCAGGGCTTCAGAGATCTGCTTGGCCCTCACTGTATGCTGCTCAAATTTGGTCTTCACTGCAGACTGTGATATACACTCCTAAACACAGCAGACACACCAGCAATTCAGATATCAAATCAAGAAAAATGACTGAATGCAACTGAATGACCCTGGATGTGATGCAACTGAAGTTAAATTTCCAGCTTTAAATCACAGATGTAGTGAGACTAAGTTACACAATAATCTGTTTGTTTTTTTTATTATTATTATTTAAACGGGACAATGCACATTGATTAACATGAGATCTGAAGCTCAACTTGTAAATACGTCAGATTTAGCCAGACAGGAAACTTGTCATCCACAGTCCCTGGCAGGTTTACAATAACTAAAATTATGATTTTCAATGTTGTTTAGAATCCTTTGCAAGCAGCGCCTGGCTGAATTATGAAACCTGTGGAAGAGACAAAAAAAAAAAACAACCCAAAACTGGGTTTCCGCCTTCCTGATGTTCTGTCAGGCCTTAGCAGCAGATGTGATTTTTCATCAGTCTCACCCTACTGTAAAGACCGTCCTCTACAAGTGAAACTCAAATAGATTGTGTGATGACTGACTGTGCCCGGGCCCCCTGCCCTTAGTGGATTTTAGGGAATGGGGGTGCCCATGGGGGTCAGTGAGGGAGCTGGCTCCAGGGAGCTGCCTCCCTTCTCCTGCTCCATCATTCACCATACATGACGGGCCTTGAGGTACAGGTGCATCACTGAGCTGGAAGCATTCCTCCTCCGTCTCCTCCTGGCCACCTGTGCCTCAATTTTATTCCGCAAATTAGACACTCACATTACTTACACTCTCATGACACATACATACAGAACGGTGTCCAGAGGACAGTCTGTTCATTCAGATCGTTGGCACCATACCCCTCCCCCATTTTAAAAGCACTTTAGAACATCACGCATCAACACCACATATGAGCGGGCAGAGTGAGGCGGGGGTCTTCTTACACCCCCATTCTCTGTTCGCTGTCTGGGTCAGGGGGCTGGGAGGAGGCGCTGGCTGTCTGGTCGGGGTCTGAGCTGGTGGGCTTCCCTGCTGCTGCAGGACCGGGGCAGTCTGCTCGTCTCCACCCCAGAGTAAAGGGAACCATCTCCTGGGTCTGGGGGCGGATTGCCCCTCTGGGGGTGCTGGTGCCTGGACCTGGGAGTATAGAGTATGTATGGGGAGTGTGAGTGTACTCCGTTCATTTCTGTGCGTCTCCATGTCGGGCGAGTGCGCGAGTATTTTTATGTGTGTGCACGAGGCTGGGAATGCATGTTTGTCTATGTGTCAGGTCGGGTCACCACACTCCCTGCCAGTGGCTGGTGCACCCACCCGCCAGTGCATATGTGGTTCTCGGTTTCGGGGCTGGGTGCCCCCCGTCCAGGGCTCTCCTCAGCCCTTTTCTAGGTGGGTGGCACAATTGCCCCTGCAGTGGTCCTCCTTGGGCTCTCATGCTCTGGGAGTCCTCTGGATGTCTGAGGCCCAGCTGTCCTCCATGCCCGTTTCATGTCCTGGGGGGCAGGAATATGGCTCCCCACACCCACTATTAGATACTTACATGGAGAAACCTTCTGAATATAAGCACGCTCACGCACCCAAGTGTTCACACAGGTGTACAAACAGGTACTCAAAGACACACACCATCTTGGTTGGCTGCTGCCTCTAAACATATCATGTATACTGCTCAGTAACATTTAATATTTATCATTTACTGTTATTTATGCCTATGTTGGTTGTTGCTGGGGTTTGTGAAGCAGATTTTCAGTGTCTTTTCTCTCTCCATCTGTCTTCTCCTCTAATTTTTCTCTCCCTCTCCTTCTGTTAACTCTCTTCCCAACTTCTTTCTTTCTTCTTTCTCTTTCCCATACCCGTTCCTGTCCATTCTGATTGTAATAACAGAAATAAATAAATAAATAAATAAAAATCCTAATAAAAATCTAATGAACTATGACAATCAAGTGGACCAGTATAGCAAAAGCAGTAATGGTCCACTTGGAAAAATAAATCTGTTGGACATTTTTCTTGGTCTTCAGACAGTAATTCTGATTGCTACGGTCCCAGACAGGACAGGCAGAAAAAACAAACAAACCCCATGACACGATGAGTGTAGGCACAGGAAGCTCTATATAGTCTAATTTACACCATAGAGCCCTACTTTCAAAAACTGGCATAGATAAAACTTGGTCTATGTAACTGGATTTAAGAAATCCATGCTTAAATGGTTTTATAACATGTTTAGCGCCATCTTGTTCCAGTACAAAACGTGACATCACAGGGTTGGTTGTTTGGTCAATACTTGCATTAGTTTATGTTAGTTAACTAGTAACTGAACCAACAACTCAGTGGAAAATAAAAACAAAACAGTTTAAGAGGATCACTGTTGTGCTTGTCCCTGGCTACGACAATGAATTTTATATGGTAACAAATCAAGAATATACTAAGGTTGGGCGATTGGACGAATTTATCGACCATCTACGATAGGCTGAGCCTTTCACCGATCGTTTTTGCAAGAGCGATTTATTTATTTATCTGCCCATGAGTAAGTTTGCTAATAATGTTGGTTGAAGATAAGAGAAGCAGTCAACGGGGAAAAAAAAAAAAAATAATAGCGCTGTTTTAACGGCACACTCTTCCAGCTGCGAGCAAATGCACCCTCCTCAGAAAAAACAACAAATACAAAATTAAACACAAAGTAAGTTAAAAATCTAAATGTCTCTGCCAGCAAACATTGAAAAAAAAAACTCAGACGTAAAGTTAAGTCTTTTGTGCGATTTGGCGCATCTCAAATAAATAAATGAATAATCCAAAAAGTATCTATATTAATACTGAAACAAACAAGAAAAGAAGGTCAAATATTCCCTTCAAACAAAACGTAGAAATTATAAACGCACAAATCAGTCCGTGCGTGATTACATTGCTCCGCCCATCAAAAAGTCATTTATTGGACTGACGAACGTCGGCTGGAACAATTTTACATATCACCCAACCTTACTATCTACTTTCATGGTCTCCCTCACTGGCTCCTCATTGTTTGGCTAGCTGCACTGAAAAGGAAAATCCCCCTGCTGGTTATAATGAGACCGCGTTAGGTGGTTCACCGGACTGACAAGCTGGGTTTTCCTCATCTTGCTGTATGTAATAAGCCGCGCAAGCAACTGATGGGATCAGTGCCATTTCATGCAATAAAATAGTCTCTCTCTTTCCTCAGGCACATCCAAGCAGTTTACAACATAACAGGTTATTGCATGTGCATCACACCACAAACATAACACGATCTGGAATCCTATCGGTATATCTGCAGGAAAAATAAGTCGAAAAAGGAGGCTCAGGGGAAGGGATGCAACACTTTGTGGAGACCCTTTTTTCCCCCCTCACATCATCTCACTGACTGGATTACTTTACATTGGAAGTCAACAAAAGCAAAGCCCAAATTTAAGTGAAGGAGAGTATAAGGTGGACATTTTTTGAATTTATTTTCCCGCTGACATGCAGATGTGTTTTCATAGATGTATGAAATTTGGTAACAACCCAATACAAACGTACACGAATTAGATCAAATCTCATTTCTAGTTTTGACGATCTTACCTCGAATCGCCGCTCAAAGTTCTGGAACTCAAACATTCTGGCCTGAAATCCCTCTGCAAGAGCGCCACCTGAAACAGGACAGGAGTGAGAATGTGTGCTACAGTGGGTTTCGCGCTTTTTATCACCTCAGTTTAAAGTCAATTCAAAATCAAACTCTTATACAGATCACAAGTGGCACAAGAATTCTGTCTTTTTGTGTGTTTTCAAAATCAATTTAAACAAAGAATAAACCAAATCAAACATTTTCTAATACTTATCAGTACTCTGGTGGACATCAAATCTGTTGATGATTCCTAATAATAAAATTGACACAGCATAGCTATCATGTTTTTTTTAAATAATTAATTAATATAAATGTATTTATTTATTTTTATATAAAAAAACAACAACAAAAAACGAGCGGTCTATCCTTCAAGTCTACCAGAGGCCTGGGAGCTTGAGGGTCCTGCGCAGTATCTTAGTTGTTCCTAGGACTGCGCTCTTCTGGACCGAGATCTCCGATGTTGTTCCTGGGATCTGCTGGAGACACTCGTCTAGCTTGTAGGTCACTGCACCTAGTGCTCCGATTACCACTGGGACCACCGTTACCTTCACCCTCCACATCTTCTCTGAGCCCTTGGTACTTCTCCAGCTTCTCATGTCCCTTCTTCCTGATGTTGCTGTCATTCAGTATAGCCATCTTTTTCCTCTGCTCATCTACCACCACTATGTCCGGTTGGTTAGCCATTATCAATTTGTCTGTCTGTCTGTATCTGGAAGTCCCACAGGATCTTAGCCCAGTCATTCTTGACCACCGTTGGGTGGTGACCTCGGGACTTGTATACTATGCCGGCCACTTGGTTATGGCGTTCCATGTATGCCCTGCCTGCTAGCATCTTGCACCCTGCTGTTATGTGCTGGATTGTCTCAGGGACATCTTTACACAGCCTGCACCTGGGGTCTTGTACTCGTGGATGTTCGCTGTCTTATCCTGGACTGTGGTACTGA
>VVHJ01042283.1:5126-15871 GCA_015107715.1 Tylochromis polylepis | reverse complement strand
CATAAAGCATGTAGTCTTTCTGTTAGTGCGCTCCAGGGCGGCTGCAACGCGGCTTTGCCATCACCAGTGTGTGTGTGTGTGTGTGTGTGTGTGTGTGTGTGTGTGTGTGTGTGTGTGTGTGTGTGTGTGTATGGGGGCTGTGTAATTGTAGGTTGCCAGTTGCATAGCAGGGTCCTGATGAGTAGGTTAGCGGGGGGGGGTGATCCATCACTGATTGTGGTAATTATATGTGCTTTTTACGAGGGTGTTTTAATGTTTTCCACTGCTGAGATACTAAGTGTGACCTTAGAATTTAGAAACCTGAGACTTGCACACTATTTGCCTATTCCTTTCTGAGTGTGTGTTTGTTTGCTGCAGGTGAATGTGTGGAGGGTCTGTCAGAGGACGATGTGGTGCTCTTACACTCCTGCCGTCAGTGGACCACAGTGACGGCCCACAGCTTAGAGGAGGGTCACTATGTAATTGGTCCCAAAATTGACATCCCTCTGCAGTATCAGGGTGAGCATGCATCTGCACATACACTTTGCTTTTATACACTAGCAAGGACAAAGCTTATGTCCTAAATATATAGATTTTCCCTAAAATGTCCATTTGCTGTAGGAGTAGAAAACAGGTCAAGAATTTCTACAGAATGATAATTTTTTTTTCTCTGAAAGCATCTGCAAACAAAATAGCTGTAGATCAATATGCTGAAAGTTCAACGTATTGTTTTCTTTTGTGTTGAAAATTCCTTCAAATCTTATAAAACTATTTAATTGAAGTGTTAAGCTTTAATTAAGCTTAATATACAGTACTGCTAAATATACAGTACTGTATATTAAGCTGTTCAATATACAGTACTGTGCAAAAGTCTTGAATCCCGAGTCCTGTTTTGACTTTCTTCTCATCTTTTAAAGTTGTTTTGAGCAGTAGTTCTCCAGGCTTTCTGAAGATTTTTCAGTTTGTCTTTGGACATTGGCTGATTTTCACTCATTGTCAGTCTCTTCCTTGTAGCTGGCTATTTCCTGAGAATTCTTTTGTTTGTTGAGCCACTTAACACTGACCTATGAATCATTCAAGCATTAAAAGGCACCTAACTCCACGAATGGACCAGCGTTGTGTCTACACATAACAGACAACTTGGCAAAGAACCAAAGCAGCCTGTCACCAAGATGCATTATTTGTTACAATTTCTATAGATAACACATTTTGAGAGATATAAAATAGCAATTTTGCACCAACAAGGTTATTATCAAAGTACTACTAGCTGAAAACTTGGCATATCACAGCATGGTGTGTGCAGTATGCCTTTAAAAACTTTGAGGAAATTAAAGCAGATGAATCACATCTAAATGTCATGTCCATGAGAAATAGGAAAAAAAAATCTAGCAAACACCTGACTTGGGACCTGAGAGGTGCATCTGGACAGTCTACTGTTTGCTGAAGCCTCATCAGAAATGGTGTTGGTGGAAGGGTGGCGGTCAAGAAGCCATTCTTAGGAAGGGAAACAGGGAAAAAAGGTTAAGAGAAGAACTGGACTGAAAATCGGTGGCAACAGATCTTATGGAGCGACAAATCCAAAGCTGAACTTTTGGAGGGTGGAGGAGGTCAAGAGCAAGCAACAAAGATTGTCTGCTTTTGGGCTGCATTTCAGTCAGTGTTGTTCAGCATCTTGTCAAAATTGATGGAATTATGAATGCAGAAAAGTACAATCAGATTTTGAGCCACCATGCAATAGCATCTGCAAAGCATCCGACTGGCAACAGCTTCATTTTTCAGCATGATAATGATTACGGACACATTATTGCCAATCGAGTAAACACATACCTGTATTTTTTTTTTTTAAAAGACAGGTGGCTCAAGACTTTTGCACAGTACGGTTCCTCACTATGACTGCATCCTCTGTTTCACACAGCACAGTTTGTCAGCATGCTCTAGGGATAAATTGTGCAGCTGTATTTCTGCTTAAGAACAGCTTCAAGCACAGTGCTTTGTATTTTTTTTCCTACATCAATCAAGAAATAAATAAGTTTCACATAATTGTCATAAACTGATTGAATGTATATTAATAACACCCCCCTCTCCAGGGTTGATTGGAGTCTTTCCTTCTTTGTGTGTTATGTCAGTAAGAATTGCTAATGCTCCAGTTCATCAGGACAGTTCACACTCTTGCTCAAGAGAATGAAAACACATTGAAACACACCAAACATTCCCCTGACCCTTTAAGTACCAGTAGCTATCTGATGGGCGAAATGTTAGCGGACATCCTACACTTTCCAATCCATTCCAGCAATTCTGGCAGTTTTCTGTAACAAGTAAAGTAACACAAAAATGACACAATGATCTGGAGCCATAAGTATAACTTTTATTCTTCAGTGCGATCAAAGTGGCTCTAAATGAATTACAGACCAAAATAATCATTTATTTGAATTATACTGGGCCTTGGTTTAGTCAAGATATTTTTAGCCCCTCCCCCCCTTCAACACAACTTTTATCTGATTGTTTGCCCCTCACAAACAGAATGTTTAAAAGAGGCGGGTCTCATCTTTTCACATTCAGAACGTTGTGCCTGAGGTGGCCATATTATGGATGTCCACTCACTCTGATATTATACAGATCCAAGAGTAGAGAAAATCTAAATGTGTTTACTTAAACCTGAGCTTTTGTCCTTCATTATATAAAACTTTTCCTATCTTTAATATGAGTATCCGCCATTGTAACAGACAGGAAATGAATAAAAGCATAATAGAATCACTTTACAGAGGAGTTGCATACTTTAAACCCTTAATGTACAGATGAGCACATCTTCTACTACCACCTTCATTCACACATTCACTCGTCTACCATGTGACCTTGTCTGACTCTAGTTATTCATTGACTCGCGTCTTCCTGCTGAATGAGTCTAGCCAGCATGACCTCACCGGAGCTCATCCCCACCATCCCATTGTTCCGACTCTCAGCCCAGTCACGTTATTCTCAGTGTAACTGGATCTTAATGTCTTCTCTCCATCGCTTCCTCCACTGATGGAGTGCTGATGTCACCTCACGCTATCACCACCTCTCAGGCTTCTTTTCGGAAGAGAGAGAGAACATTTGGCTGGGAGGGGGGAGCATGTTGAGATCATTCAGCATTTCATATCTGAAACACGTGACAGATAGTATTTCCCAGAGATTAAAAACATAAGAAGTAATAAAATAGCAAATATATATACTACCAAGTAGAATAGATGATGTATAAACGATAAAGGTAACAAAGATTTACTGGTTTAATCTGTTTATTTTTTAAATTCATTTTATTGGTTTAGTGTTGAGATTGGATTGAAAGCTATAAATTATAATAAGCATAATAAAGGCCAGCTTTCATTTTATTCTTATATTCATGAATGCTTATTAAAGATGGTGAAAGATTCAATTAATAAGGTCAGCTTATGTACAAGTCCTGTGAGCCAAAGAGCCCCAGCTTCAGACTCAGCTCAGGCTTTTTCTTTTTACTCTTGGCTCTGCATGATGTCATGGAGAGGGGATATCCTTCTTATAGTCAGAACTAAGGAGCTGCAAGGCTCATTAAAGGATAAATAGAAGTTATTTTGGACTGATCATTTACAGATGCTCTAGCAGACTTCTAGATGTATAAATAAATAAATCTATGAAGATGAAAATGAGCATAATTGGTCCCCTTTAAAAAGAGTCTGAGATATGCAGATTTTTGAAACTTAATGGTATCTTTCATTAGCATTGGTTATTTTTTTCCAACTTTTAAGGCCCTCTGCAAAACCACATAATACGTTAAATAAATGCTTTTATGTCGAACTTTTGGGGTATTATCAGTATAAACACAAAAGATCTGTATAGCCTCTTGTAAGCTCAAAAAGTGGTTATTCTTGACGACTACTTTGAGGATCTGGCAAAGTGAGTTCTTCTTTTATGTTCACTGTCCCAGCGGGTCACAGCCCTCAATTAATTGCTTGAATAATCAGCAGACAGTCTTTTATATGACCTGACCTTACACTGTAGTCTTAGGCAGCGCTCTGACAAAAATCAAATCGAACTTTGCTTCACAACAAACAGACTGTATTGTCTGCCTCTTCCAGCCATCTGTGACCCCTTTATTTTTCTCTTTTCCTCTTGCCAGAATTGCACAAAGTAATGTTGCCCCTCTCTCTTCTTCACTACACTAAACACACCAACAATGGGGAAAACTCAACCAGAGGTCCCATGCTTACATTCAGTGGGTTTAGGGCCCTTGTTGTGGCCAGTCAGCTCATCCGTGCAGTGCGAACATAAAAGTTCTGGCCATGTAGAAAAGCTGATTAAAACATGCTCTGTGCTTCCAAGATTTAATTAAAAAGCAGTATCTGTCCAGCTTTAAAGATAGAAGGGCGCAGCTCCATAATTCTTTTAGTGCCCATTTCTGGCTGTAACCTTTGACTTCACTTGTTCTTTGTGTTTGTTTGTTTGTTTGCAATAAATATAGCTGTTTTGTATTTGTGTCTCATCAATTTGCAATCATGAAAAAGTGTTTTCGTAACCAAAGATCGTGGCTATCTAAGAGTGTTTTTTTTATGTGATAAAATCAAATAGGAGATAAGTCTAAAAATCCTGCACCCTGAAGCAAATCATCAGCCTGACATCCTCTTTAGTTAATGATGCATTCCAACAGATACGAAAAAGACAGATTACATGAACGCATCCTTTTAGCACTACTTTTGTGTCCCTTTAAATATGTTAGATGAGTTGTTTTGGAATCACAGGCCGTCGTCTGTGATGAGCTAATGTCTGTGTGATGACTTCATACAGGAAGTCCAAATAAGCGTAGGATGAGTGCAATATAGGTTTCCCCCTGGGGATGGACAACAGGATGCCTCCCTCCTTCTTCTCCTCCCTGCCTGTCTGCATCCTCGTCTACCCATCACTGAGAGGCAGGGATGACAGAGGACAGAAAAGCTGAATGATCCCCTGTCATGAATGGGTTTCAGGGAAGCAACTGGGGCCACAACCACCCTTGTAAGGTGGACCCAGTGTGGAAACCTTTACAAGTACCAGCCTGCTTTTCTCACGTAGCAAGAGTAGCTTTTTAATATGGTGTCACATCTCTGTTCTGTTGCCTATCAGTGACATTTGGAATCTCACTTTTGACTAAATATACATTTCCAGAATTGAGCAGGACTTTGTTTAGGTTGGTGGTAAACCTTGTTTCATTTCGAACGCCCACTCTTTGAGGGGGTGGTGGGTTGTGTTGAAAAGTGGGATTTTGCTGGTATTGTTGGGTGGGTGGAAGCTCCTTATCCTAGGGGCTCATTTTGAATTGGAAAGTGGGGGGTGGAGGAGAAAGAGAATGAGAAAGCTTCTGGCGTAAATGATGGTGGAGTTTGGTATTCTACTCTGTCTACCAGACAAAAAAACCCAAAAAAAAACCAAAGCAAAAAAAACTCTGTGAAAAGAAGGAGGATCCTCGAAAGGCTGTAGTCGTTCAGTTGCAGTCTGATAAACTGGCAGACAGGAATAAAGCATTTAAAATGTTCTTTGAACAATGTTGGTTTGGTTTGGAGGCTGTTAAATGACTCTTTTCAACGTCGAAAAGAGGAAGAAAGGCAACAAAAATATTTACAGCTTCAACAGCACAAAACTTAAGTTCATGAGGGTGAAAGATTTACAGAGGAGGGGATGAGCGAGGGACAGAAAGAGTCAAAGAGAGAGAGGGATGAGTGTGTGTGTGTGTGTGCGTGACAGTGTATGTGTAAGTGTCTCCATGGTGATGTGTCTCTGCTCTGCGTGAGAATGGGGGTCCTTTATTGGTTACCATGGAAACCCAGTCGGCTGTCGATTGGGAAAGAGCTGGTGCCAGGTCATAGGTCACCGAAGTGTCTTTATATTCCTCTGCTGCAGATGTATGTGTGCTTTTATAGTGAAACTATAGACAGCCGAAAAGAACTTTTCACCCGTTCTTTTTTCCTGCCTCTGGCTTCGTCCTAACTCGCTGTCCCCTTCTACTCTTCTCTTCCTACCCTTTTTCCCCTTTTCTCTTCTCCCATCTCTTGACATCATCGTCTTGTGTCCTCTCTCTCACTTCCTTCACCTCTCTTCACCCCTTTCTTTCCTCCTGTATCACACCGATCTTCTCTATAGGCAAATTCAAGTTGTTGGATGAAGACCGGGACGTCAGGGATCCAGTCCAGTATTTCTCCAGTGTGGAGGAGGTTGCTGGTGCCTTTCCAGACCGAGTTTTTGTCATGGAGACGATCACTTTCAGTGTCAAAGTAAGGCACACCTATAATGAATTTCCAGTTCAGCTTTGCCTTATTTACCACCACAGCAAAAACTTGTTTAAAAGAAAGCAAACAGGCACTGAATAGACACTAAAGACAGCTTTACTGAAATCTAAACAACATTAAGATTTTGTTAAAAACTGAAAGGTGAAAAGCCTTCTTCTAAGGGATTTGAAAAGTGAAAGGACACTCTTCCTTCTCAACATTTCTGCAACCTCCTCAGACTCTGTGTGCTTGAAGTGGATGCTTGAAGTGTGGCTGTATGATCACAGTCATTTCATAACCAAATAAAATGTGCATCATATATTGTAATGAAAAAAAAACAAAGACAAGGATGTTTGTATTACTGAAACAAAAACGAGGTGTGAAACATGAAATGGTGGGTGAAATCTTGTTGCATGGAAGTTTTTTGTGATAGCCTGAAAAGAGGACTTTTCACTTTGGTTAGCCAAATTTAGACATAGAGCTCTTTTATCAAGGCCATGACTGGCTGACAAGAATTTGGTCCAAAAAACAAGGTCCATGGATGGGGAGTGGCTTTTAACTACAGGTGGTTTCATACCTTAGCTTGAATTGACTAACCACAACAGGTATTTTTATAGTAATTAATCCTCGAGTCATGCAATATCTTATACACATATGCATGCATGTCTGTGTTGCAGGTGGTTTCAGGGGAATTTAGTGAAGACAGTGAGCCCTACAGTTTCACTCTGCAGGCTGGAGATGAGCTGTCGCTCATGGGGAAAGCAGAGCTTCTCTGTGCCACTCCCTCAAAGGAAAAGACGGGACTGAGCGCGCTCCTGAGACGACTAGGAAAGACTCCCAGAAGTAAGTCAGGCTGAACTATTGAGCTGTAAAGTTATGAAGTCCCGTTTCAGTCATAGCACATGCACTAGAGAACGAGGAAAACAAAAGCAGTGGCAGAACTGAAGGTTACTGAAGTTCATTCCTTTTTTCTAAAGAATACAAGTCAGCCACAACATTTAAGCCTCCTGCCTAATATTGTTTAGGTGTCCTTCATGCCGCAAAAGACAGCTTTGACCTGTCGCAGCATGGACACAGGTTCCCTGGGGGTGTCCGTTGGCAGAAGATCTTATGGGTCCCATGGATTGCAAGGTAGGGCCTCGATGAGTCCTGCGGATTGGGATCTTTGGAGTCCGGACCCGGCAGTGAACACATTGGACTCTTTGTGTGGTCCTAGAGCCATTCTTGAGCAATTTTTACAGTGTGGCTGGGCACATTGTCCTGCTAGTGGAGGTCACTTGTGTTGAAGATATCCTGTTGCTATTGGTGGGAGGGTGGGGGGGTGGTATTTGGTGGTGCATGTGAAAATAACATTGACATGAAAGCCAGAACCCAAAGTTTCCCAGCAGAACATTGCACTGTAACAATAAGATCAAAGGTATTCACTTCACATTGAATACTGCGGCTGATCAGTGCATGTGATTATGATTTTTCAGTGGATTTGTGGTTCAAACATAGAAATGAAAAAAAAAAGTTTAAAATTGTATTATTGTTCTGCTAGGACTAATGCACCTGTAAACTCCTAAATGCCTTCTTTGTCTCTTCAGGTAAAACGCCCTGCCTGGTCTGCATGAACCATCGCACCAATCAAAGTGTCAGCTTGCCCTTTGGCTGCCGTGGACGCTTCTGCACACGCTCCCCACTGGAGCAAGGCATGCTGGGGGGGGAGCACACGGTGCGCAGCATCATCGAGAGAGTCCGCCTCCCCGTCAATGTGTCTGTGCCGTCGAGGCCACCACGAAACCCCTACGACCGTCACGCGGTACGAGAGGGCCACCGCTACAAGCTGCTCAACATAGTCAGCAAGACGGTGGTGCTCTGCATGGTTCTCCGCCATCAGGAAGTCTCCCCCTCCCACTTCTTGTTGCTGCGTTGCATGCCCCGGTTTAATGTGGCTGAGGCTTCCGTGCACAAAGCAGCATTGGAGAGCCTTCTTCTGCGACATGCATTTGACCCAGATGCCTACTCTCGTGCTGTTAGAGAAACTCGGCCAGAATTGGAGTGTATGACAGAGGAGTGTGTGAGCCCACGGCACTCTCGCATGTGTGTGTCGGGCCAGGACTCATTGGCACCGGCACTGCAGCGTCTCTCAATGTGTGGGTATGTTGGTGGGGTTTCAGACAGCGTATCTCAGCGCTGCAGGGACTCCCTTGGAGAACGGCTAGGGGAGGGGCCAGGTGAGGAGAGGGAGTATGTGACTCCTGAGTGGACTGAGGGTGAAATGAGGAACAATGAGGAAATCCCTTATGAGGAACTCTGGACCAATCAAAATGCAGAGGGCTTAGGAAAGGAGCCAAACCTCATATCCTTCCATTCATCTTCCTCACTGGACGGTTCTCTTGGTACCGTGGTGACAAGAGTGTCTACCCCGCCACCTGTACCTCCAAAATCTGATGCTGTGAGTTGCAGTCCTTGCCTCCCATCCATCCTTTCATTCTTCAGTCTGTCATCTTTCTTATCTGTCCACAGTAGCATCCGGCTGTTAAAAGTCAGGATGGCTGGCTTGAATTATTCATACACAACAGCTTTTAAACCTCACTGACACACTCAACGCAAATACAAGCACACACTGACTTCCTGGAAATGCTGCAATACACCACCTTACTCTTATAGCACATGAAGGCATAGATAAGCTGGTCAGCCACAGCATAAAACCACCTACACAGTGTTGTGTAAGCCTGTTTGTGCCGCCAAAATGGTTCTAACCTGTTGCTCCATAGACATGGGATCCCTTAGGGTGTCCTAGAACAAAGGTAGTGGATCCTCTGGGAATGTTCTGGCACATTCCACAGCTCAGATTGGGATCTGTGGTGTCTGGATAACCAGTCAGTGTCTCTGTATTTTTTCTGTGTTCTCGAGTAGTTTTTGCAGTGTTTCGGGGAGGATTTTCCTTTCAGGAGAAACCACTATCATCAGTTCCACGTTGCCATGGGAGCTGTGCTTGACCTGGGTTGGTTGTACGTGTCCACTTATCTGCATCAGTGTAAGGACCCAGGATTTCCAAGCAGAGCTAGAGAGGATCAGTGTTGTAGTTCACTTCACTTGCCAGTGGTTTTTAGGTTGTGGCTGATTATTTCTAATAAATTGAAGCGAAAGCTAAAGCTATCAACACTGCTGAAGCTTTTTAATGTGATTGCTATGAATCAGTACTACACTTCCTAGGAATAATTTCTTAAACATATGGAGCATTTCAGTTTATTAATATTATAAGGATTGCTTGGATTATGGATTATTGTGTGAATTAACTTGCCGAATAAGAGACCAGAAGAAAAAAATGGGAAAAAAATTATAAGTCTGAAAATAACCAAAGTAAATTCATTTCCACAGACTTGATTGGCACGGTTATTTCAGTTTGCGCTTTTTAATATCATATGCAGCAAGGTTCTAACTTCAACACCAGAGTGGTTATTCAGCAGCCAAGCCTACTCCTTCCTAAGCTAGCATGTCTCATTGAGTTTCTGTTTTTAAATAACAGGAAAATTCAAAGATCTGTGACTAATACAGTAAGACAGACCCATTACCTTTACTGTACATGGACTGATCATGCTTCCATGCACGGTCACCCCTTCAAGTTCCCATTTGGAGCCAGGAAATCCTCCATTAAAGTCTCATTGACTGGCTCCATCAGAGTTTCCAGGGTTTGGTTCGACATTGAGTTACAGAAAAATCTGAGAATGCCATACCTAGAAAGGTATAACAATGATTTTTTTTTTCAGCAAATAAGCATTGCAGCTAACATAATGCTAGCTTTTCTTTTGTAAATTCTTGTGAATTTGTGGTATTTTTTTATTTTTGCTTTTGTTGAGACCAACTAACTGTTGTTCTACTGATTACAAATGAATGAATCACCTCAACTGTTTTCCCCTACATGCTGCTACACACCAAAAAAACACTGCAAAAATGCAGACTTTCCTTAAAATCTTCCTTTTGTAGCGCATAATGAAATGTATAATGTGCAGTACATGACGTGTAATGAAATTTACTAATTTCAACACTCAAATTGGTGCAAGTCAGGCTTTATGTATTCAGGTTCATTTTTGATATCATAATGTATTTTATTTACAGCTGTTAACCTTAAAGCTGGGGGATGACCAGCACTTCCATAATTTAAATAATCTCTTTTTCTTCTTTTTTTTAAAAAAAAGAGGAAATGGTGTCATATTGAAAACGATGTTGTTTTAGCTACTGAGCTGTTTCACATTTTGGCGTTTTAAGAGTCTTCACAATGGTGTCCATGTGTAACCATGTATGTTGTTTGTAAAGCTCACATGTTCATGCTTTTGTTTTGTTTAATTAACTTTTAACAGAAAGGTTTGTGTGGGTGTTGACGTCTGCTCTGCAACTGGATTATACCCTGTCACACATAGCGTTCTTCATTCCTGATATTTAGCCTTCCAAGACACTGTGTGTGTGTGTGTGTGTGTGTGTGTGTGTGTGTGTGTGTGTGTGTGTGTGTGTGTGAACCTGCTACTATGT
>VVHJ01042282.1:0-17145 GCA_015107715.1 Tylochromis polylepis | reverse complement strand
GTGTCTGACAACCTCTTAGCCAAGAAATAATTCTGTAAATAACTCCCATTAAAGCACATCATTTGTTTTGGGGTTTTTTTGTGTGGTACATATATATTTGTTGCCTTCTGGCTTTATGTTTTTAATCTAAATGCTAGCTAAAGCAAACTGGCTGAAGGCCACAGCTTCCAGTACTAACATCAATTTTATTGTCTTAGCAGGTAAATAAAAATAGAGTGCAGAGTGTTTTCCAAATTGACAACTACTCTCGCCCCTGCGGGCAGTCTATCCTTCAAGCTCGGGCCCTCTACCTGAGGCCTGGGAGCTGAGGACTGCGCTCTTTCTGGACAGAGATCTCCGATGTTGTTCCTGGGATCTGCTGGAGCCACTCGCCTAGCTTGGGAGTCACTGCGCCTAGTGCTCTGATTACCACTGGGACCACTTTTACCTTCACCCTCCACATCTTCTCGAGCTCTTCTCTGAGCCCTTGGTACTTCTCAAGCTTCTCGTGTTCCTTCTTCCTGATGTTGCTGTCATTCGGAATCGCTACATATATATATATATATATATATTAGTGGTACTACATAAAATATGTGGAGCTGAAAGACAGATCTGTCTGGGTGAAAGGGATGACAGTGACAATAACACACAAAAGGCTGGGGGGGGCACCTCCCGTGCACATGATCGCTGGCTACGCCCGTGAGACTCGGCATATCATAAGAGATGTGAGAGGGGATGATGTGGAGAGCACAAAGAGAGAAGGGAAGAGAAAGGACAGGGAAGGAGGAGATCTGCCTAAACTCCGCCTCCGGTCTCGGATCCTCTCGCATTCCTTCTTCACAGCCCCTCACGCTGGAGATAGAGAAAGAAAGGGAAGGAGAAACAAGAAGGCCACGAAGAAAAAGAGGGGGAGCAGTGAAACGACCATGGCAATATCCAAAACGTCTCAGCGTGAGATAGAGTCCGATCCCAGCGCACTTCCACCACCGTCGACCCCGGCTCGGAGCATGCAGTCGCACAATAGACAGAATCCTGATGAATGAGGAGCTTTACCTGGGCTGTGGACAAAATGAGGGTCATCTTCATCCAAAACGCCGGTTTCGTCGCAGCTTTCTCGCCTTTCTCGTGATGTTGGCAGTGTTTGGGACGACAGATGATGTGAACGAGCCAGAGCTAACCACAGCCAGCTCATGCGAGTAAATTGAGGAGTAAGGGGATCATAGCAATTTATTTAGGCTGTTTTTTTTTTCTTTTCTTTTCTTTTAATGGGATAGAGAGCTTGCACATATTTATAGCCAGTATAGCATCTCTGAATCGAAAGTGTACTCAGCTTCCGGCATGCAGCCTGCTGTCGAAATCTGAATAATAGACTTTATATATATTTTTTTTAATTATATTGGCACTAGAATGAATTTTTATCCAATGATAGAATATGTATCAGGTTATTAAGGTCCGATCCTTTTAGACTTCCGCGTTCCTGTAGTAATCCTTTAGTAGACCGATTATATAGCAATTATTAATATGAATAGGTAGAAGGAGAAATCTCTGGCCACTATGATCAAAGCCTATTGATCGACTGAGACAATCTGGAAATGTCACTTTCCACGTGTGATAACATGACTGGCGTCATTCTTTGTAATTTATTTATTTATTATTACTATTATTAGGCCTATAAGTATTATATTATCGATTTATTTTTTAGGTAGGTAGTAAGATATTTAACAGTGGGAAGGCTGTTTTAAACCCTTCCCTATAGTGAGATGGAAACCGCTTATTTATCGTCGCACCGGGGGGCCACCCGTCCCGAGGCCCAAAAGGGCCAAAGCTCGGCGGGGAAACCGGCGGGGGGTGAGCCCTCCGCTGCACCTCCACCTTCAACTCCACCTGCCGGTAGCTCACCTGAGGAGACCCCGGCGAGTGGTGATGGACGGAGAAATTCGGGCGTGAAGAAACACCATCACAAGCACAACCTGAAGCATCGCTACGAGCTGCTGGAGACGCTGGGAAGAGGCACGTATGGCAAAGTCAAGAAGGCCATTGAGCGGCACTCCGGCAGAGAGGTGAGCCACTTACACAAGCAGCTGCAAACATCTGTCACGATGCTTGTAATAAAACCAGACGCTTGTAATTCACAATACTTCTGTAACGCCCTTTAGCAGCCACTACCAGTGCTGGTCCCAAATTAAGTGGTTTGTTGCTCCCAGAGGCGTGTGCACGTCCTGCTCCTGCTGGGAATTCCCCCCACCATGCTCCAAAAAGGCCAGTGGGGCCAGGGAGTTGCGCTGCACACATGCAGGGCCTCACGACCGGATGCTGGAGTGCAATTCCGGCTACCGACAGACTTATGGGGACTTGTGTGACCCCCACAAGCTTCACAAAAGTTCCCCAGAAGTGTCCTGCTACAACGCTCATTCATATTTTGTGAAGTTTTTAAGACATGCATTGCAAAGTTCAGATCAACCCCAAATTCACTCTTTTGCGAATGACCAGCATTTGACATAGTCTCAGTCTATAAAGTAGCAGGCTACTTGTACTGTTTCATCATGCTGCACAGTGCTGTACAGTTTTTCCCTTCCCGTTTTGTTTCTATTTTTAATGTGCCAAGTTTTTTTTTTCCTGGATGGCTCAGTCTGCTACTTTGTGTTTCTTTTTTTAAAGTGATGAACTGTATATTTGCTGCAGTAAACCCACCATCTGCTGTGATGTCCTTGCAGACCGGCAGATCTCTACCAACTATTTCCACATGTGGCAAAATCTGACCCCAGTGCCCATTCTGGCAGGGCATGAGGAACTTTCCACTGAAACTTAGTACAGGCCAACAATGTCCCCCAGCGGTTTCATAGCTCCTGGCAAATGCATGTTTAAGAGGGGAAGGGGGGCAGCAAACCCGCTGGTACGACATTCCTGTTTGACCTGTCCCACTTGCCAGCTTCTCCTTTCTTCCGTTTGTTTTTTGGCATTATTGCCATGGTAGCAACTGTAATATGAATTCATGTAATTTCACTAGCATCATAAAACTACAACTGTACTAACTGGACAGGTCAAAGTGCATTGTATGATTGTTGGCTTTGGGTATCTTGGAAGTCTTTTGTTAATAAATTGACAATGTTTGTCACATAGTTGGCAAGTTTATGATATTTCTGTTACTAAGCCATGAAGCACTGCTTGCCAGTCACTAAATATATAAATAAACCCAATATACTTATGTGTAAGTCAAAAAACTGTAGCCCAGTGGCTCCAGTTCTCCTACTATCTACAGTACTGAGCTGAGCTTAGCATTAAAACTTAAAATAGAGAACTATTAATGTCGGACTCAAGCAAAGTCTGTGCACATAGAGTACCCACAGAGCCTGACTGCTCGCCATCTCGCAGCTTATGCATGTGGCACTACGTTGCTAGAGTTTACTTGACCTCTGATCCAGAGGGGGTCCCTTGGGTCCATTTGGCACATAGAGCAGTGTGGTGAGACCGTTATTTAATCATCTCAACTCCCCTGAACCTTTTCCTGGCTTGTTCCAAAGACCCAGTGAGAAGAACAAAGTGGAGAGATAAACTGATGAAGCTTCATGTGTGTGCATGCACATGCATGGGAATAATGAAGGACAGCTTAGATGCTGGCATATTCAGCATGTCAGTAAACATAGAGCTGAGTGACTGTTTTCACCTGGAAGCCCATTTGTTGTACAGCTTGCACGCTCAGTAAAAAAAAAAACCAAACACATAACATTAAGTGAAGTGCAGCAAATCACAGAGAACATGGTGTGGCTTTGTGGGATGTGCACAACCCATGTTTCTGTGCATGTGTGTAAAAGGTAAAAGGAGACCTGTGGCTATGTTGCAAATGGCTGTACTAAGTATTATATGCCATCTAGAGAGGACTATAGTGAAAAGGTTATGGTGACAACCAGGCCTATAATGGACACTGACACATGAAAGGGCATCCACAGCAGGAAATGAGATTTAGAAGGTAATGTTAATATCCTGTATGGAGGATCCATCACAGACAGGGGTTGGGGAGTTAGCACAGAGGTACAGGGAAGCTTACCACCATAACAAGAGAGAAACCGCCTCAGTTAAAAGGGATACAGAGTCATATTAATATGTGCTTAAAGCACAAGATTACATCATTCCCCAACAATGGACTCAATGGGGAGGTACGCAAGAGGGAAAAACATTGGCATTCCTCTGTTATACTCTATGTGGTACAGCTGATGAGGCATTATGTGTGTTTGAGACTGTGTTTGAGAATACACTTCTCTAGAAAAGTGACGGGCCTCTTTCTCCCACTCACTCTCCCTCTCTCTGCCTCCCCCTAAGTCTGACTCAGACACGCAGTCAACACGACAGATGATCATGATCTTTAGACAATGCAGGGACGAGTGAATTTGTGATGAATACTTCATCTATTTTAATGACCTGAGAAAGCCCAGAACGATGTCAGGCTCCGCTGAAGCGAAACATGGACTTTCACTTCAAACGAGCTCTTTTGAGAACAAAGTCTGGACGGCGGGAGGGGCAGACGAGGCTGCCCCATACCTGGCAGGGACTGACATGGGCAGCAGTGCAGTGCCTGTTTACTGTGAGTGACAGTAATAGGGGGGTCCACTTAAGAACAAGCGTAGCTGCGTCAGCCAGCTCCGCCAGCTGGCAAGTAGCTGATCTGCAGTCCTGTTTAATGATCCGCATCAAGGTCAGGGCAAGGGAACATGAGGAGATACACAAAAGATACCTGGCTTTCTAGCCCAATATGGGGGAACTGTCTCATTCACTGATTTATCATGCAGTGTAGAATTAACTTCTCTGCAGATTTTACTTGTCTTGGTGTGTAACTTTTGTAGGTAATTTCTTAGTTCATTCCTTAATTTTTTTTAGAAATTCAGGTATTTCTCGCATCATCCATCCTACAACAATTGAAAAAGGCAAGCTGTATTCAGCTTCGCAAAGCCAAGTGTTAGTCACGTTTTGGGGATCAGTGATAAAATCCTAATGATTTTGATGAGGTAAAGGAAAACATCAGTGTTAAGACACAAACAACTTTTCCCAATTATGAACACAGCATGTGAACCCCCTGGACCCTGGCTTGTTTATTATGGTATCATTTCTTTAAATTCTATGTAATCAAGGCATGCTCTCGAAGGCAGCTATTCCGGTTTGGGGTTATTTTTATTGATGTACACGGTAATTAGCTTGGCACTCGCTACTGCCTGTGGTTTTTCGCTGAATGGAATAAAGCTGGGCTCCACAGAATACTGCAGTTTAGTTAGGAGGACAAAAGTTTAAACTAACATAATTCAGAGTGAAAAGATTCTTTACAGGCCTGATCAAAGAACAACTAAGGGCTCAATCCAGATTGTTTAGGCTACAAGAGTGATGTGCTAGACCGTGTGCTCTCCACTGGTTTATTTGGAGAAGGCTGCTAACCTCTCATTTATGGAGTACATAGGTTAGTGGTTTGAATGCATCCTGTTGCGGCTGACTCTTAACTGAGTTGGCTTTGCCATGACAGTGAAGAATCATCAAATCAAGTGTCGTTGTTGACTGTTGAGTTCCTTTTAACGGGCCCATTTGGCACGGCAAGGAGTGAATCACTTCCTCAACCCCTGTTCGTTCTCCTGATACCTCCATAAAACTCTCAGCAGGCCATCTTTTCAGGCTTTTTCAAATGCAGGCCATTAGCTTTGTTTAATCAGAATAACTAAACATACGAGGCAGGGGTAGTGGTTGGGGTCTTCTCGGGGACTTTTTGACAAGGGAGGAAATTTGCTTTGTAAGTTAATACTGACTGATTGATGGAGGATCACTCCAACTCTCAAAATCGGTGAACACTTAACACCTTTCTCACTGCTTTTTAGAGATACTTGGTGCAGACTCTCTAGGCTTTTCTACCCTGTGCCTGCTGCACGTGGTTGGGATTTCGAAAGAAATTTCTCCACAGTTGTTGGATCGGCAGTTAGTGCAGACAACCATGCACCAGTTTGGATGAACTGCAGTAGTTTTGGGGCTATTTGCCTAACCATTACCTTATTGCCAAATTCCTGCAAACCTAATGGCATTTCCATCAGCCTAAGCTGCACTGTGTGTGTTGTGCTAATGCACAGATGTTAGCTTGCTAACACAGCAAAGCAGAATAGTGACCATGACTGCTTAAATTACACCTTATAATTATATCAGTGTAGTTTTATTAGCATGAAGACTTTAGCATTCCGCACAAAGCGTTACTATGTGCTAGTATGGCTGCAGAGTCCCAGGCTGGCTCCGAAAACGCTCCCTGTTTCCAAGATAGCGCGCCGTATTGAGTGAACTATTGAGTGACCATTATATACTGATGAGGGAATGAGTGAGTCAGGGGAGTGATTTTGGACACAGATGATTAGTTAACAACAGCTGCTCCCAGAGAAGTCTTTGCTATGGAAACTGCCATGTTGCACTGTGTGATTCTGCCCTCTGATGCTTCTCTTAAGAAGGATCAAGGCTACTGGTCAGATCTCTGTCTGTAATCATTATGATTGAATATCAAAACAGGCCACAGTTTTGGTACTTGTGTTTTAGTTGGCAATATTTTGACCTCAGCAAGGCTTGGTAAGGTCAAAGGTTATTAAAAGTCTCTGTAGGTGGACAGGGGAGGTTTGTTTTTCTTTGATAATGAAATCAAGCATTGTATGCAGACTGACATCACATGATGCACGCCATGTACTGTGGATGAGCTGTACAATTTAAAGTTCACTGATAACAAACCACATGTGACAGATAAATCTGTTGCACCTTAATCTCATTTCAATGACTTTCTGCAGTCACTTCTTTTTCCAGATTAAATTAGCCTATTTTTCCAATCAATTTTCTTGTAAAAAAAGACAAATCTGCTTTAACAACTTTAAACTGTTAAACATGACACACTCAAGATATTGTATATCTAGGGTTTTTTTGTTTGTTTGCCTGTTTGTTTGTTTTCTGCTTTTTTTTTTCTTTGCTGCTGAAGTCACATGATCGAAATGTGTTTGTCCTCTCTTTCCAGGTGGCTATCAAGTCCATTCGGAAGGAGAAGATTAAGGACGAGCAGGACATGGTACACATTCGCCGAGAGATTGAGATCATGTCGTCCCTCCGCCATCCCCACATCATCTCTATATATGAAGGTGAGGGTCTTTGAATGTCTACTTACGACTAATCGTGGACACTTATTTCATTTGAACATACAAACAAAATCACACATGTCCAGAATTCTTCCCTCCGTCAGCTCATTTAGCACTCGTGGCCGAGCTGTAGGACTGTCATGTTATGACATGCAGATGTCATAATAAGTCCTGGACTACAGCTCTGGGATGTTATTAATCTTCTCCGTCTGGCTGCCTGGTCTACTAAAAGTCTGGATGACTTTGACAATTTGCATCTGGATTCCTCTCTTTGTGTGTGTGTGCGTGTGTGTGTGTGTGTGTGTGTGTATGTGTAGTGCATTCACATTTGTGAAAGTTTGTGATTATAAGAGGGGTGATATTCTAAGGGATTGCCTCTCCCACATCTAAGAGGTCACATCCCCTTGTCTTCTCTGGTCTTGATCTCAGGGCCAGACATCTGCTGATACTTAGAGACAACAGCAGCTGGGAACCAGACTATACTCGTGCATGTGTGTGTGTCTGCACATATGTGTCTGTATAAATCCCAGTATATTTATCTCAGTGTATGACCCCTTGTGTGTGTAGCTCAGGAGACTCTGGATTGGCCTCAGTCACCCGGGCTTGCTCCCCGTCTGACTCCAATCCAGTGCTATGCAGCGGGAGGAAAGACCATAAGCCTTCCCTTGGAGCAATATCAACATATGTCTACCCCAGGAAGCAGCTCTCTAAATATCAAAGACTTCAAGTCAGACGTTGACAACATATTTATTGTTTTGGGCCTCCTTTTTTTGATGAGTCCTCTTGAATGACCTTTACTTCGCCGGAAGAAAATATTAGATTAGAATTAATGGCGACTCTAAAGGTTGAACAGTTCCCATTGATTTCCTTAACATACTGCTTGCAATTAATCATCTGATAATATGTAGTATGGGCCTGCTTTCTGCCTCTTACATTCACAATGCACTGCGGTGTGTTTTTTTGGGGGGGGTTTGTCATGTGATTTGTGACTTGTGACTATTTTTAATGCCTGTGCCAACATAGCAACAGTTTCAATGCCATTTTCAGGTTAGCTGCCCCGGCAACCCTGCAGGTTGTGTGGTACTTCCCTAACTGGCTTAGCCGCTGTCCTTTGTTCAGTTTCAAAGTCCTTAGGTCATTATCAGCAATGTGTATATGCAACAAACATAACTATTTGTCATGGGAACGTGCCAGTAGTCGGTCAGAGGGCTGAATTACAGCTGAATTTTATGTGTTTTGCAAGAGAATGATTAAAGAACAACCAGCTTTATAAACTCAGGCGAGCCTGCATGATGTTTCTATGTGTGCTGCCTTCCTTTAAAAGCAGTCAGTTCTACCAACAAACCTAACCAGACTCATTGCTCTCGCTCTTTGGTGTTTCTCCTCAAACCCAGCGTTTACTGTTGTGGCCTGGCCTCCGCCCAGCCTTGCTTTAGAGATGTATAGGAGGCCCAAAGATTTGTGTATCCGGCAACACCCTCTTCAACAGCCCCTGCTAACTGCCTTGTGTGAAGCAAAGCTGAACCAGATGTGTGCGTGAAGATTGATTTTTACCACTCCCTCACATTCTGCATCCATCAGCATGCTGCGTGGGGACATTTAAAGTGTTTTTTTTTTTTTCTGCTCTTTGCTCCTCAGGCGAAGCTATGCAGTGCCCTCCTTTTAAGAGAAATAGTCAACCCTGCAAAATGCTGGGGCGGCATAAACTGATTCAGCCGGAGGAAAAAAAACCCAAAAACCTTTAGCGTGAAAGGAGAAATTTCTTAAGAAATTTACCTTCTTACAATAAAATAAAAAATGATCACTCTTCTTGTGTCCCCACAGAAAATACAAAGCTAAAGCCAGCATCTTGCCAATTTTGTTACCTTGGCAGGAGTTGAGTTTTTCAACACTGCTTCCACATTTTGTGCTAAGCTAAGCTAACTAGCTGCTGACTATAGCTTCAGTTTGCAATGGTGTTAAATTTATCAGCTAATTCTTGGCAAAAATCAGGTTATATCTCCAAATATCCTAAGTAAATATGATAACAAAGGGAAAAAAAACCCTACAGATTAATTAAAATTTGCTTGTTTATGGCCTACTTTAGAATGATCCCTTCACTCTTCTGTGTGACTCTTTGGCCCTCATGCAAGTTTTCAACAACAGTCTATCATCAGTGCAGACACTAGGACAATAGGCGCTAATTAGTCAGATGTGAGGGCCTGACCCGTGAACAAAGCCCAGTGAGTGACAGCCAGGCTTTAGTGGTGGCTGGCGTGCCCAGCGGGCTGTAACAAACCCGAATTATGTAAGCCAGGTAATTACCTCACCGCAAGTGCTCAAAGGTAAATGGGAGTGCAAGCTGAGAATTGGCTCCCCCAGCCTAACCCCATCAAGGTTTGCTGTGAATGTCACCCCAGGTCACCCCTCTGTCCACCAATCAGAGCGCTGAGTCCGCTTTTGCCCTCCCAAGTGCTTGGCTTACATCCCGTCTGTTATTTCCCGAGCTGCCAGACAGTCACAATCAGGGAGCATTACCATCACTCAGCAACTGTGTGTTTTTGTAGAGGATTATATCTTTAAAAGGACCCCAGGAGAGGAGGGGTGGGGTGCTGAGGAAAGTAGTGTGACAGACTGTGAAGGTGCTCACTCAAGAGTACAGAAAGCAGAGGCCCCCACCTCAGTGACCCTGCTGTGTGGGAAAATCAACACGGACAATATGTAGCAACATGGCTGACTGTGTTTTCCTAGCCTTTTTCCCCTCTCTCTTCTTCTCCTCTCTCTCCCTAACCGCTGTCATACCCTTCATGCCAAGAAGCATGTTGCCAAACTGAAATTATACAGCAGATGGCTAAAAACTGACACAGAATGATATGTCTGGTGTGCTGTATTTGAATGGCGATCCAGTACAGCGAAAAAAATGAAACAGCATTCCTCTAAAAATCAGCACACGTGTCACCAGGTTTATTCAGGCAATCACTTTTAAGTTTGATTCCTATCCTTATTCTTCATTTTGCTTCAGTGGTATTAAAGTTCAAGGTGTGAAAGAGAAAAAGCCTGCTTTGTAAGAGTAGGTACAGAAGACAGAAGAATATAGGAGTATAGCTTTGATTTATTTTATGATTTAAATATCAGGTAGTTTAATTACGTTGCTCTTGTCAAAAAAAAGAAGAGGTGTTTCGCTATGTTGAGTCATAAATCACTAATGAATACAGCAGTACTTAGAATAGGTACCCATGAGGCCCGCGCATGGTTGTTAGAAATATCAGACTGTGTTGTGAAAAGTGGCAACATGATGCGAAGCTGAAAGCTGTAGCAGAACCTCCACCTGTGCCTGTGAAGGTAACTCTTTCTCCTCAATCTGGTTCGTGCCCTTTTCTGTTTTTTTGTGGTCTGTTTTCACTGCTCTCCACTTGCTCTGCTCTCTGAGCAAGGCCTGATTGAGTTAACAGCCCCTCCCTGCTGTAGTGTTGTGAAGGAGCCAGCCACATGAGATGGGGTCTGGGTGATGTAACCCTAGGAGAAATGTAGAGATATAATGTGCTGCTTTGGAATTTGGATTCCCGATTCCCTCCAAAAAAACAAAAGGCGGAGTAAACTGGGGTTTTTTCTGCTTTTTTACTTAACAGTGCTCATTAATATTTTTATTAAGAAGGCAAAATGAACCTGGACGGACTTCAGAAGTTGTCCTCCCATACCTCTATGTTTTCGGAAAGTCGATAATAATACGTTGCTATTTTCTTATCATTTCTCAGTGTTTGAGAACAAGGACAAGATCGTGATTGTGATGGAGTATGCCAGCAAGGGCGAGCTGTATGACTACATTAGCGAGCGTCGGCGCCTGAGCGAGCGGGAGACGCGACGCTTCTTCAGACAGATAGTCTCCGCCGTGCACCACTGTCACAAGGTGAGAAAACCCATCGGTACCTTTAGTTTGTGCACGCTGTGCTCTGTGTCTCTTACACACATCAAGACTTTGTTTTCAGTGCTTACTTTATCCTTAACCATTCCCCTCACACATTCAGACTTATATCTAGTTAATTTTCCAGCCCTGCACGGTGTGCTGTTCTTGGCGCACTGGTGTTAGAGAGTCATCTGTTTCTGAGTGAAGATAGAATGCAGGCCAGTTTAATTCAGGCTTATGTTCCCATTACAGAGCAGAGCAACAAACAGGTCCTGTCTTTAAATCTGTACTCAAATCTTGCTGCACACACAAGGACTGATGTCCTGAGCTACCCCCAGAGTCATTCTCCAGAGATTAAGCTTGGTTCACACCCACACACCCACATCCACACCTCACTCCCATTGGCTCCCCACTTGTCACACTTTTCCCAACTGCAGATAGGGATGATGTCATAGTCTTCAGCTAGGGGACTCCCATACTAATCTCTATAAATACTCCCTTTTTAAAAAAAACAATTTGCTTTCATGATCAGACTGTAAGTTATGGCCACTGCACTAAACAGGAAGTCTTGGCCTGAATGTCAATTATCCATTACCTATATAGCTTCCCCAAAATGCCGGCCTTTCCCCCCAGAGGCTAAGTTATCAGACGATAGACAATTGGTTCACAGATTGGTCCCAGACAGCCATGAATGATGAGTCATTACCACCAAGCGCAACCCCTTGCTGGGTGGGGTGGTGTGAGTCACAGGCACAACAAGCAAGCAACCACTTCTTCCTTGTGTTCACCAATCAGAGTCATGCGAAAATGAGCGCCATGTTAGACAGTCACCAACAGGAGATGCAACGCTGAGCTGCGCAAACAGGCAGGGAGTGACGGATGAAGTCACTCCTCCGAATCTGAGCTGGGTTCTGTCTGTCTGCATACCACATGTTAATTCCTGGATTTTTTTTTTCCCCAACCCATGCATTAACAGCATAGTCGCTGTTTTATCCCATGATGCTCTGAGAACATAATTCATACTGGGAGGTAATTACAGGCTCATGTTTATGTCACACATTTGAGCTGATTTAAAAGAAAGTCCCAGCAGATGTCAGCTTGAAGATCTTCGAGGGGACAGGACCAATTAAAGAGTACTAAGCCAACAGGCTGTCCTGATTTCCTCAAGCTGTCTTTGTCAGAGTAAATCACACATACATACAAATACAATGGACTGTTTATTGCTTGGAGCCCTCGTTCATGAAAAGCGAGCTGATGCATGCATCAATCTTTTTCTTTTTTCTCACTGACTTTCAGAATGGAGTAGTGCACAGGGATCTGAAACTGGAAAATGTGCTACTGGATGAAAACTGTAATATTAAGGTAACCTTGCCTCTTGTGATGGTCTGTGATGTGTTGGGAACCCAAGCCTTGCCTCAAATGATCTTTGCTTGAGGGAACAGAAATAACATGACCTGAAATACTAACTTGGCCTGTGTTCACAGATTGCTGATTTTGGGCTGTCCAACCTCTACCATAAAGACAAGCTGCTGCAAACCTTCTGCGGTAGCCCCCTATATGCTTCACCGGAGATCGTCAATGGGAGACCTTACCGTGGCCCAGAGGTGAGTCTCAGTGGAAATGGAAATTTAATAATTTATTGCCCTCCCTGAAAATTCATTTTGGGATGAAACACTAGTGATTACAATCATCATGTAGTCCATATACAAACTGGTGGGTAGACTTTCTTCTCAGGCCCTTTGATGGGATTAGTCCAAGGGAGGTCTCTCTCTCTTGTGGGTCAGCATCCCTCCTCTGTCCTCCCTTTCCTACAATATTCAGGTCCTTTGAAGTGAGAAACCAGGGGATCGTTTTTCTCACTCTGTCTTCAGATTAACTGGATTGGAATGAGCTCCCCAGCCTCAAAGAGCAAGCGCTGTCTAAACAAATAGTTTTGGTGAAAGAAATATTGAAAATGTCTCCCCAAAGCCACTTATTCTGCAAGTCCAGAGTCACTCCAAAGGGCGTTGTCACTACAATTACATCAGATGGATAAAACAAAGCAACAAGGGGGGGAGGGGGGATGTTGCATTTTTAGATTTTGTAGTCAAACCATTCAATTTAGTGTGATTCACTGTAATTTACTCGAGAGTGCTAAAAACGAAATTATAGAACCACAGCTGGGATGAGGCCACAAATTACAGTGAGCAAAGGGAAAAAAATAGAGCACAACAATAGTGAGTGGCCTGTCGCACACTCGGGAACGGACCAACAATGACACAAGAGTGAAACATTCTTGATGCTGGTCCAGAGCCTTAGAGGAAGTACACCAACTTCTTTACAGGTCCTCTCTATTTTCCTTTTCATCGACTACATTTCAAAACTTTAGCTACCCTCATCAATTACACAGCCCATTGTATCCGCCCCCCCAATTACTGTCAGTACACTTATTCTGTGTCATTCTCTTTGTCTCTCTCTCTCTCTCTGTCACACACACACACACACACACACACACACACACACACACACACACACACACACACACACACACACACACACACACACACATGTCAACTGCATGTCTTTAGCGACTGTCATTAGCTCAGCATATCACAGTTGCTATCTCTGCTGGTCTCATTACACTCTTCCGCTCCCACCACTCTGCACCTCCTCAAAACACAAAGTGTTATGTAACATTTTTGAAAGCCACATTACGTTGCAAGAGAGTGTAATGTATCTGTGCACAAACAAGTCAAGGCTCACCAAAATACCTGCCATTGTCATTATGTCTTTGAGAGACCTGCTGGAGAACCACCATCATATCATATTGCTTATTGGTGTGTAGAGTAACTCAAAGCCCAGTGTACTCAGCTCATTTCACAGCATCCATTTTTTTAATGCCATGACTCACTAATCACTGTTTCCTCCAGGTGGACAGCTGGGCCCTCGGGGTGCTGCTGTATACCCTGGTCTATGGAACCATGCCGTTTGATGGGGGAGACCACAAGAACCTCATTCGCCAGATTAGCAATGGCGAGTACAAAGAGCCCACTCAGTCCTCAGGTACTGCTGGAACCTTTGGCTCAGCTTGCATTCCTTTTGGTTTGGGTCATGTTAGGAAACACACCTGATTTCAGTGCGCTGTGTTAAACAATAGCATAAACTGTAATTGGCAAATCTAATTCAGCTGTGCTGCAGATAGAAACCATGAGGACTCTTTTTCTCATAAATTCCAGAAGAATATGAAAGTCTTTAAGATGTTTGTTCATACGCCGTTCAGGGAAGCATGGAACAGAGCGCTCTGGATGTTCACGTGTTGTGGATGCAAATTGCATTACACTTGATAAACAGAGACACTTTTATCCAGACAGCATAAAGAAACACATCTGACCTCAGCAACAAGACATTGCACTTCTTATTGATTTGCTGGTAACATGATTTTTGAATCCGTCTGTGCTGCATAAACTACAATGGAAACAAAATGTAACTTTTTGTGCTAAAAAGAGCAATTTCATGGGAAAAATACTCTTGAAAAATATTTAGTGATTTATGTTTTTGGTATAGGTGTAACAGTCTTTGAAATGAAAAAGCAATAGCATATGATTTTAGTATTTGTATGTCAAATAATGTGCAGCATGAAGCACTTAACAGATCTCTGTTTACTCCCAGATGCCCGTGGACTGATCCGCTGGATGCTGATGGTGAATCCTGAGCGTCGAGCTACAGTGGAGGACATTGCCAATCACTGGTGGGTGAACTGGGGCTGGAAGAACAGCGTGTGTGACTGCGAGACCCAACGCGACCACGGAGGTTCACCCATGCTGGCTCGTTTCATCGACTGGCAGAACCGCACTGAGCCACGTGGTTCTGGAACCAAAGCTGCAGCCATCCCCCAGCTGCTGCGCCAGAGGCCCAAGAAGTCCAAAAAGGAGAATGTTGAGGCAGGACAGATGCACAGTGGAGGCGAGGACAAGCCAGGTCTAAAGAGACCCAAGGGCATCCTGAAGACCAGGGTTACCGAAGAGCACCAATCTGTAAGTCCTGAAGAGGTGGAGCTGGGTCAGGTAGCGCTGCCTCAGCAAGCTGAAGGTGGAGAGGAGGCATCCAGCCCAGACCGAGAGGAAGAGGAGCCGACCCTGGGAGGAGTCTCCCCAGCTAAGATGGTGCCGTCTCTGCCCAAAAAAGGCATCTTGAAGAACAACCAACAACGGGAATCAGGGTACTACTCTTCCCCAGAGCGCAGTGAGTCCTCTGAGCTTTTAGGGGGTGCCAGCATGTCTCTGCTAGCCACCTCCCCACCCAAGAGAGCAATGGGGAGAAAGGGTATCTTGAAGCGAAATGGCAAGTACTCCACCTATAGCGGGCCTCCCTCATCAGCGACGGTGGCTGGAGTCCTTGGTGAGCCTCCTCCATCGACCGACTCTGGTTTGTCCCGCAGTCAGAGTCGTCCCTCCAGTATAGTGGGGGAGGACAGCTCTGTCCTGTCCCTGTCACCTAGCTCCCTCAGTGGGGCCGAGTGGCATCCTTCCACACCCCACCTCCGCCCAAACATCAGGGCTTGTGTCTCGGCTGAAAACCTGCTGCAGCTCGCCAACTTTAAAGGCTTCCAGGCAGCCCCGCCAATCCAGGGACACAAATTCAGCCGCGGCCCCAAAACGAAAGGCTCCCCAGGGGACAATGGCAGCTTCTCCTTGTTGGGGGACCTGGAGGACATGACTCAGGTGTACCAGCAAGCCCTGGACATCAGCAGCAACCTCAACTAATAGATGGGTGGAAGACAGAGAAGACGAGGGATTTTAACAGGAGTGTGTGTATGTGTGTGCGCATGTGTACAGATGTGTATGCGTGACATTAACGACCAGTGCATTACTGGGATAGGCCTTTTGTAGCTTGTGGCTTTTTCAAATGGGGTTGAAATCTCGATGGAAAAGATGCATCGCTACACTCACACACACGCACTCACACACACACACGCAGGCACACTTCTCTGGCTAGAAAACATTTAGTTAAGGTTTTCTGTGCAGGAGAGAGACAGAGCTGGCATGAGAGAATGCCACCCAGTCTGCTCTCTTGGCCCGCCCATAGACTTTGCTGTGTTCAACATGTTTACATATTCAGCAAGAAGGCAAGTTAGAATCACAAATGCAGTGATCAGAAACTGGTTGGCTCTGCTTAGACATCACCCATTTCCATCTATGAGTTTACAACAGCACCTTAAAACTCAAAACGGAGCATATGCTTTTGTGATCTTTACTTCCTTTAAAAAAAAAAAAAGAAGAATGAAATGAAACAAACCAGGGTCTTGTTCCAAAAAAAAAAAAAATAGCATTGCTGATTATTTATTAATATTTTGTAGCTTTAGTTTTAGGTGCAAAACTGGTGGGCGCTGGCTATTACTGGAAGAGTCCAAAGCTCCTTGTCTCCAACTGTGTTTGCGGAACTGACATATATAATTATGTTACTCGGTGACGAGAAACATCTATATACCCCAATATATAACTGTGTCTGTGTATGTACAACACGCAGGCAAGTATACCTTCATAAAAGCATATGTCCTATATATGTTTATGATACTAGGGAATATGTAGGAAGTGCCTTTTTTTTGATTCATAATACAAATTATGTATGTCATTTCCTTAAAGTGGAGGGAAAAGCCAGGCCAACCTGTCACCAGTTGTGCTTTTTTGTATCATGTTGTTTGTGAATGTGGAGAGACCCAGGGCCTTCATAGCACAGCTGACTAACTACTTACTGTGGGGTTCAAAGGTCCCCCCCCACCACCACCACCACCACCACCAAACCTCCATTCCTTCTGCACAGGTGAAATTACACACAGATATACCAGCATCTACAGGCCAAGAAAACCAAAAAACCTTCCTCCGTGGTCTTTGTCAGTGTTAAAGTTCGTAGTTTGGTTTGTTGGCAGTTTAGACGTGGTTGAACATACTTTTGTTGGCAGGACAAGAGGTCTGGAGGGGCTCACCTAGTAGGACATCTAGTGAAGGGAGATAGCACAGACAACATCTCACAGTCCTGGAATGTGTCTGGCTATAGCCATGTTCTTTCACATTTTTTGGGCCTACCTGAAAAAAGTAAGAGATGCTTTTTCTTTCTTTCTTTTATTTATTTGTCTTTTCTTTTTCTTTCTTCTTCTTTTTTTTTTTTTTTTACTAA
>VVHJ01042276.1:0-11505 GCA_015107715.1 Tylochromis polylepis | reverse complement strand
CCGTAAAGTTAGAACATCTTACTATTCATCATTGATTGAAGAAAATAAGAACAACCCTAGGTTTCTCTTCAGCACTGTAGCCAGGCTGACAAAAAGTCAGTTGATCCAAAGGTTCCCTTAACCTTAACTAGTAATGGCTTCATGAATTTCTTCTTACTCATAACCATCTCACAGGTGTAGCATTATGTACAGCTACTTTAAAAACCATACCATACCATATTTTTTTTTTTTTTTTAGAACAAATTCATGAAATCATTACTAGTTAACGTTAAAGGAATGCTTGGCTCAACAGAGCTCTGACTTTTTGTGTGCTGAAAGCCGACATCTCACAGATTCTGAAGCTGCAAGTTTCGTTACTGTGACCAAAATTCACTGAACCGGCAGCAAAAGCAGATCAAAACTACACTTCAAAAAAAATTGTCATGAATTTTGTCTTACCTTTGCTGTTTTGCTTCCACCACGATAAAATCACACTTCCTGTACAGCTCTCTCTCTCTCAGTGTACTCAGAGACCAGTTTACCACCAAAAATCTCTGTTTTCTGCATTATTCGCTTGCTTATTACGCACCAGTCTACCGTTGTGTTCAGTGCTGTCGCCCATTTTTAAAAAAAAAAAAAAAACTCCAACAAGAAAGCCTCATTTCTGCTGTTCAATACAGAAGAAATTTAAACTTTTACAAATTATGTCAAATTGCAAAATGCTTAGCCGTGTCTCTAATAAAACCTCTGTAACTTTGCTCTGCTTCACTTCAGCAGCATCAGGTAATGTTCATATGTTGAGTCATGGTTTTCTTCCGTTTTTCATCTACTACAGGATATTTTAAGGCACCTGCTATAAAAAGCCAGGCCAGGAAAATCTCATTCATGTTTTTCTGTATTTTATCCTCAGTTACTTTGACACAAAGGCATCTGCTGTGATGCTTACACCTCTGATGAAGTCTCACAAGTGTCAGCTTTGTTTTTATAGCCCACATAGATATAAAAATATGGATATGTACTGATAAATGATCAGAATTATAATATGACTGTCTGAGTCAAAATTAAATCGAATTGAATCGAATCAGGACCTTGTGAATCGGAATCGAATCAGTTATAGAAATCAGTGACGATACCCAGCCCTACTGCTGATTTGAGCTTTCCTTTTCAGAGGAGCTACAGTCATAAGCAGTGAAGAGGCAATTAAGCGAAGAAATGGCAGCATTTAGGAAAACTGGTGTTAATATCTTCTCTATCCACCAGGGGGAGCAGTGTGGAGGCGCATTCATTCACAGCTGGTACACTATATATTCAGTACCTTTAAGTTTGTTCAGGGATTCTATAATTATAACAGAATCATAACTTTGAACATTTATGTAAAACACTGATATAGGTATTTGTTTGCAGCAAATAAAGTAGAGCTTGTGTATACCAAAGAAGCAAGCTAAAAGACTAAAATCTAAATTTAAAACTGAAGTAATTAATTGCTGAGGCATGCAAGAGAAAGGTAGATTTTAGATGCAATACAAATAGGCAAATCAGACAGACAGTACTCAGATTGTGTATATTCTGCTCTAAAGAAATATGCCAGAAATATGTGGTGCTCTGTTTTAAACATTTCAGGTGAGGAAAAAACGCAGTGAAAAGCTACGGTAGGAGAGGGAGCCAAAGCTTTGGCACTGCACTTCAAACTATTGGTAATTGTTGCCATAGAATAGAAATATCCTTTTATTGTCCCTCACTGGGGAAATTCACAATGTATGTGCTGGTTTTCCAAAGTAATTAACAGTCACAGCAGCACCACCAGCACTGCCTGCTTACTTTTTGGCATGACTTGATTTGTCTGCCGCTAATCTTAATATATCACTTTCTGTGATTAATTTTAATACTCTGGTTCAAAAATTTGGCACTGTGAAAAGGACACTCCAAATGCAACAAAAGATAAATGTCCTGCAAAAAAGTGTCCAATCCAGTACTGCAGTACCTATTTATTTATATAGTTAGTTTTAGGTGCAAAAACCCCAGGTACTGACAGGCAGGAGAGAATTAACATGTCGTTGGCAGTCAACCAGTGACCATGCAAACAGTTCTCCCAGCCCCCACAGACTGTGATTTTTTTTTTTTAAACCAAGCAATCAACAGATTATTGACAACTAATAACTATTTTTAGAATTTTCTGTATCGTTTCTTGTGATTATGCAGTCAATGCAACATCACTATATGACCCCCTCAGTCTGAATGTAGAGAATAAAACACGCAAAATTTATGGGAAACTGTGTTTTAAAATGCAGGAAGCCTGCACGTCTCAGATAAATCGCTACAGTAACTTTAAGGGCAAAAAACTTATATAGAGCGGTAAGAGTGTGATTAGCATTACAATGGATTCTTTTGTCACACATTAGGTAACAATTCAAACAGATTTCCAAGCCTCACAGAAGGCCAGCACCTTTCAAACCCCAGCCCAAAGATCACTGTATATGCCCGGCTGTGATATTGACGCAGTACTTGGTTCTCTTTGGAGGAATCACTGAAAGTATTTAGAACACTGTTTTTTTTGTGTGTGTGTGTGTTTTTTTTAAAAACAGTCATATTTTTTTGTACTTTCCTGAACTTTAGGACAAAGTTAAAATGAGGGATTTTTGCTTTTCTCATTTTAGTGCTTGTTGATCAGGCTGTACTTTTGTCACTTCTTAATTACCCATTGTGAAATAAGAGCCTTCCTTCTACAGACAAGCAGCAGAGGTGAGACTCTGCCTGTCTGTAAAACTTTCTTAGTGAATGCCATTGATGTGTTTTATCGTTTGATAAAATTAATCACATAAGATTTGTCTTTCAACCGAAAGTGACAGTTTGTTTCAACAAAAACTGAATATCAAGTAAATTTATGGAATTTACATTTACAGTAGTGTAGATGTTATTTTATTCAATTCAATTTTATTTATATAGCGCCAAATCACAACAATAGTCGCCTCAAGGTGCTTAATATTTGTACAGTAGATCGTACAATAATAGATACAGAGAAAACCCAACAATCATATGACCCCCTATGAGCAAGCACTTTGGCGACAGTGGGAAGGAAAAACTCCCTTTTAACAGGAAGAAACCTCCGGCAGAACCAGGCTCAGGGAGGGGCGGCCATCTGCTGCGACCGGTTGGGGTGAGAGAAGGAAGATGGGATAAAGACATGCAAATTTTATTGCTAGTTTTCTAATGTCCCATTTTCTGGAAGGCACCATGAGGTTGCTTGGTGAGTGCTGCACTTAGTCAGTCCTCTCGCACTTTTCTAAAGATATCATCCGAACTGTAGTGTTACATTTGTATTTTTTTTTATCCAGGTATTCATTTACTGTGTTGGCAGTGTGTTTGGGATTATTATTGTGCTGAAAATGAAGCTTTTTCTAGATTTAAAGAGGATGGTGAATCAAGATTTGATGGCACTTTTCAAAATCTAATTCCACAAATTTTGAATAGATCCCCAACACCACTGGCTGAAAAGAAGCCCGGAACAATAGGTTTCCACTGTGTTTTACAGATGGCTCTCTGTTGTACCCCTCTGCTGACCTTCTCCATACAAATTCAGGACACTTTGAAACACCTGGGGAGCACTTTAAAGAAATAAGAGCATTACAGTGAACGTCTGGCCTCTCCTATGCAAAATATAAAGAAATGGGTGCCCCAGCTTTAAAGAAATGTAAAGGATAAATCAAAATATTAGGCTGACCTTCCAGAAAAAAAGGTAGGTTATGCTCATAACTCAAACAGAAGTCTGAACAAGTAAAAACCTAGCAAAAATGAAAAAAAAAAGTAAAAAAAAGAAGTTCTACCATTATCAAACATAACTTACACATCTGATTTTGGATTTATGAGGACGTTTGCATGGAAGAATTTTTTTTATTTATTTAATATTCTTTTAAATTGTACCTATTTATTAGATTGGATTGAAAATATATTTATCCATGTATTTTACATTTTCAAAACTTTTAACAGGTAAAAATCTTTAAAAATGAAAGCTATTAAAATGATGTGAAACTATAAAAGTCAAAGTTTTTGTGATGAAAGCACCATCTCTTGGTGCCTCCTTTAAATGAGTCAAAGCAGTGTGTTTATAGTGGAAAGCAGTTACGCTCCAGGAGGAGGGGTGACTCACAACGTTTGTGAACAGGCTGACGGGAGTGGCAGTTCTAAGTAGCTGTATCTGTGGATACCAGGGGACGATATCATCTGCCATTTATTTTTATATTTATTTGTCTGCATCTATAAATAATTACAGATGGCTAGAAATTGCTGAATGTTAAACTAGCCAATTTGCTGCCTGTACAGAAATATATTAATTCTGTCTTTCTGCACCACCTTCTTTGGCTTTGTTTGTCAACCCTTAATTTAGTGCACTCCACCAAATAGTATGAGTTATCTGGCTGCAATACTCTCTTCTACCAAAAACTTTACTTTTCTCTTTTGGCCAGTTATTTAAGGAAACTGTAAGGAGATGCTGTCATTTCAAGATGAATTTGAAGTCTTCATAAAGCAGAAATAAATAAATGGGCTTTGAGTGGAAATGCGTTGTCAACCTCCTAACACATCCATCCATTTCCTTCATCACTTATCCAGTTTGGGGTCACAGGGAGCTGGAGTCTATCTCAGCTGTTATGGGATAAGAGGCAGGGTACACCCTAGATGGGTTACCAGTCCATCACAGGTCCAACACAGAGAGATGGCTCCAGTTTTGAACCAGGAACTTTTTTTAATGTGAGGGGACTTTTTATCAATTATTGCTGTAGTTAGCCCTTAATTAAAAGGTTTCTAGCTTTTTGGTTTGACATCTACCAACACGGGGGAACATTTCTGCTAGATAGATGTAGAAGGACCAAGTGTAAACATTTCTTGATTTATTTTCATTTGACCCATGGAAATAATTCATCAAAACATGATATCAGCGATGGAAGGTTGTTGTGCCTTTTCTTTTTTTTATAGCAATTCTTGCACAGAGTTACAAAAATGTTTTATGGGCTACTAATCTAAGGCATGGAAAGAAAGCGACCCAACTACTTTGAGATTCTTGAAGACGTTTCACCTCTCATCTGAGAAGCCTCTTCAGTTCTGAAGCTTCTTCAGTTCTGGGAACTGAAGGATTACCATGACCTGGATGATTGAGAACCTACACAGATTTATCGTCTACTACTTGTAAACTGAACTTCATCTATGAAGTTGGTGGATTTCCCCTGTGACTTACAAAGAAAGCATTTAAATAATTTTGTCATAAAAAGTTTTAAAACAGTTCTTATCACTGTGATATTATCTAGTAATATCTCATGGCTAATACTACATGCAGTCAGCATAGTGTCACATGTTGGCCTGCTGCCGTCACTATGAATGTTTTTCTTGTCTCAAGATTTTTGAGAAACAGCTTGATAGAAAGTGACCAGGATTATCCTCAGCTACTGAGACTGATGTAGTATAACATTTGATAAATTTTCTTAATCTTAAGATATCAGTATTTTCTAAAGTTAAAATTATGGATGTTACATTATTTGGTACAAGAGAAGACATGAGTAAAGAAAAGAGTAATAAAGTTAAACAATAGGCTCAGAGCGGAGCAAATAATCTGCATAGGTTTATTTTTAAAAACATCTGTGATCTACACTGTTACTGCTCCCTTTTGGATCAGTTTATAGCAGGCTATTTTGTCCTGACATTGTAACTATTTGCAATTCCAAATCTCTTATTTGAAGTGACTCATCCTTCCAAAACTATACTGAAATATCTAGAGCTAACAGCTCTTTAAAAGTTAAGCCATTGCTTGCAACATGGTTGCCTTTACTTATAAAACTTTACATACATTAAATAAACTTAGTAAAAAAAAAAAAGAAATTTTGGGGGGTTTGGGTGATTATTTCTTAGTTGTGTAACAGTGTTTCTTGGCAATAAATCTTATAGTGTTGGAAATCCTGTCTCTTTACCCTTAAATAGTACTACATTTGTAAGGAAAATGCATTTGTGGGTTGAGCGGCAGAGTTAAAAAAAAAAAAATTTGGTTGGTTGATTGATTGGCGTCCTCCACGATAGCTAGAAGGCTGTAGTTCAGGTTGTCCACTAATTGAAGGGGTCAGTCTCCAGCCTCTCCTCACCCTAAAGTGCAGCAATACTGTGAAACCCAAATTACTACCTATGGCAGGTGACACCTTGCAGGTGGAGCATGGTAGCTGTGTCTCATTTTTATGGGTGTGCATGAATAAGAAATAGTAAATGGGCTGGTTCTTCTACAGCACTTTTCCACTCTACCTGAGCATTTACGGTCCTTTATACAACTTGCCTCATATACCCAAGCACTTTTTTCTATGCTTTTTCTACTGAAGTTCACACACACTTCAGTAAAACACATTCATACAGGGATGCATCAGAAAGCAACTTGGGGTTCATATCTTGTCCAAGGATACTTGGCATGCTGACTGAAGCAGCCAGGGATCAAACCATCAACCTTCTGATTAGAAGATGACCTGCTCTAGCTTCTGAGCTACAGCCACAGTCATTGAGTCATAGAGTGCTTTGTAAGACTTAAGCATTAAGGAACAAAAAAATGAAAACATCTTTTTAGATTAACATGTCAAAAGCTAAATTCAAGATGGATGATTTATGCCATGTTTGGGAAATTCTTACATTACAGTGGTTATTATTATTATTATGAAGCAATTAAAATAAAATATTGAAAATCAACAAAGCAAACAGCATTTAAACATAATTTTCAATGGCAATGAAAATGTGTAAATTAGACAAAATCAGTATCAACGGCATCATCAAAATGTAGTGTAGTAAAAACATATATTGTAGCTTGTGTTTCATCATTGTAAAGAGTCGGTGCTTTTCGATAGTAGCTTCTGAAGTTAAAAGAATTTAAAAACCTGTTTCAGAGTTGACCCTTTTCACATCTGTGTTAAATTGATTGTAGCATTAGTCTCCCATGAAAATGATGAGGATGGTTGTAATATTGGAAGGCATGGCATGGTCCGTGGCATACAATCACTCAAATAAATCCAAACCACTGCAGTAAGATTTACTGCAGTGTGATAAATTCTTTATGATGTGTACTCTTCCCACTGTTGTGATGTATGAATGTATGAATTCTGTGATCACGTCACCATGCACATTTTCACCAAATGGCCATATAGACTAAGTGAGTTAAAGTATTAGTGACATATAATGGATGTGTTGGTACTACTGGAGGAAAATGTAAATTCAAGACCCATTGATTAGCAGGCCAGTTTCTATGTATTCATTCTATGGATTCACAAGGTGGTATTGGTTGTTCAATTTATTATTGATGCTTGAATACATCAATACATGTTGCATATAGAAAGCAGGATATGAGCCTGATCCATGTGCACATTCATGGTGCTTACAGAACAGTGCATGCAGGTATGTGTAAAAGAAGTACCAAACATTCCTTTGTTCTTCCCAGGATTAAGGCCATTGAAAGTGCCACCAAAGATGATGATACTAAGTGGCTGACCTACTGGGTGGTGTATGGAGTCTTCAGTGTGGCAGAGTTTTTTGCTGACATCTTCCTTTCCTGGTTCCCATTCTACTATATTGGAAAGGTAATCCAGTTGGTCTCTGTGCCTGTCCTCATTTATTTTAATCAGTGTTGAAACTTTTATTAATTAAAAAGAAAAAAACTCAATCGGGGTTAAATCTCACCTGTATGTGTTTGATCTTAGAGTAAACAAAGCTCCTTATTCTGGGGTTCGGTTTTACCAGCAGCCAGTAGGCCTAATGTAAAGGGGCTATGTTTGCTTTAGGGGATGTGTAATATGCAATATTTGATCATCTTCAAGCTTGCAGAGCGAGTTGGACAAAGTCCAAAAGAGACTGCCTAAAAGACCAAGCTAGAGGCCGTTGCTGTGCAGCCATGGTTTCTGCAGGCTACAGTAAACAAGCTGCTGGTTAAAATGTGCACTTACATTGATCAGGCATAACATTTTGACCACTGACAGGTGAAGTAATTAACACTGATAATTTCTTCATCATGGCACCTGTTAGTGGGTTGAGATATATTAGGGAGCAAGTTAAAATTTTGTCCTTAAAGTTGATCTGTTACAAACAGGAAAAATGGGCAAGCGTAAGGATTTGAAAGAGTTTCACAAGGGCCAAATTGAGATGGCCAGACAACTGGGTCAAAGTATCTACAAAACTGCAGCTCTTGTAGGATGTTCCCAGTCTGCAGTTGTCTGTGTCGATCAAAAGTGGTTAAAGGACAGAACAGTAGTGAACCAGCAACAGAGTCATGAGCATCCAAGGCTCATTGATGCGCGTAGGTGTAAGACCTGGCCCATGTGGTCCAATTCAACAGATGAGTCACTGTACCTCAAATTGCTGTTAATGCTGGTTATGATAGAAGGGTGTCAGAATACATAGTGCGTTGCAGTTTGTTGTGCATGGGGCTGCAGAGCCACAGACCAGTCAGGGTCATGTTGACTGCTGTCCACTACCCAAAGCACCTGGCACCAGGATGCACTGTGGGAAGAAGAGACAGTATGATGCTTTGGGCAATTCCCTGCTGGGAATCCTTGGGTCCTGCCATCCATGTGAATGTTACCATGACACATATCACCTACCTAAGCGTTGTAGGAAACCATGTACATCCTTTAATGGAAACAGTAGTCTGTGATGGCTGGGCCTCTTTCAGCAGGATTATGTACACTGCCACAAAGCATAAATGGTCCAGAAATGGTTGGGAGCACAACAATGACTTGGAGGTGCTGACTTGGATTCCAAATTCCCCATATCCAGTCAGGCATCTGTAGAATGTACTGAATAAACGAGTCCGATCCATGTAGGCCCCACCTCCCAACTTACAAGACTTAAAAGATTTGTTGCTAATATCATGCTGCCCGATACAGCAACACGCTTACAGGGATCTGGTGGAGTCCATGCCTCAATGAGTCAGGGCCAGTTTGGCAGCAAAAGGGGGACCAACAATTTAGGCAGGTGGTCATAATGTTATGTCTGAAAGTTATATTATTATTATTATTGCATTTAATGCCAAATTCTATACCTGCTCTAATTTTTTGAGAGAAATTTTGTTTTCTTCCCCAGTGTGCCTTCTTGGTGTGGTGTATGGCTCCAATGCCTTCTAATGGATCGGTGCAGATATATAACCGCATCATTCGACCATTCTTCCTCAAGAATGAGGGCAAGATTGATGATGTAGTGAAGAACCTCAAGGACAAGGCGTCAGAAGCTGCTGACAAGTTCAAGGATGAGGGTGACTAAATCATCATAATTGTGTAATGTTTGGTAAAAGAGCCCAACTGATATATCTGATACTATTCAAGATGCAATGAAAGAAAAAAAAATTTTTTCTTCAAAAAAATGTTTACTGCCAAGAATCCAATCAACCAAAGACAGAAAAAAAGGATTGAAACATTTTCAGTGAAAAACAGAAGATTCTCACATATCATCCACTGTACCAAATGTACACAACAACAGCACAACAAGGTCCAAATTCTCAAAACTAGGTTGGGCCGTTTTATTTTGTAGTTGTAAATTAAAATTAACTTGATCTTGGATTCCATTTTGGCAGGTTTGTAAAGTCAAACATCTGCTGTACTGAGTTTCACTGACAGTATCTTTGTATTTGTTTGTGATTTGTCCACAGCTAAGAAAGCCACAGCAAACATCATTTTTGAGGAGAAGAAGAGCTCCTAAGAATGAAGTCTGTCCACAGTGCCAGCTCTGTAGCTGACTCATAGAAGAAATTTTGCCTTGAAAATGTCAGTTTTTACAACACCCATTCAGAACACAACTGTAAGCTTCCTGCCTGTGATATTAAATGTAAAAATGTAGCAGTCAAAGCCGCTCCATTTTTTAATTTTTTTTTTTTCTGGAAGGCTCTCAGTTAACTGTATGGTAGTCCTGGTATGCTTCTTGAACCAAATAAAACTACTTTACTAAAATCATTTCCTAATATTGATGATCGTACAACAGATTTGATGGAGATTATTCAGCTTGCTGTAGAGGATTTGTTGTGACTCCAGTCTTATTGACAGCTCCTCGTGTACTTTGCTGTTCTTTGGTTTTTCCTTTGTCACTGCCTAAGTAATATTTGGTGCCAATTTGATCAGCTCACTGAAAAGATGTTAACTGGTAAGAGACTTCAATGGAACAACTTGTGTGTTCTATATCCCCCTAATGAAATGTTTTGAAGAAAAAAAAGAAACTAAAAAATTATTCACTTTGGTCCTGGCCTAATATATAGTGTATATCCAGATGGGATGTGAGGAGGTAGAACAGGTCACCTAGTAATTGGAAGGTTGGTGGATTGAGCCCTGTCTGCTCCAGTCTGTATGCCAAATATCCTTGGTCAAGGTACTAACCCCAGGTTGCTTTATACTCTGATGAAAAGCATTTATGTAGGAAAAGCATAGAGGACAAAAGTGCTTGTATGAATGGAGGTGAATGAGGGCAGAGTTCTGTAAAGCGCTTTAAGTGCTCAGTTAGACTAGAAAAGTTCTATATAAGAAGCAGTTCATTTACCAGTGTCCCAAAAAGTTGATTCTGTTCATCTGGACGTAGCGTTTTCAGTGGGAGAAACGTCTCATTACTCATCCAACTTCTTCAGTCTCAGCTGACTGCAGGTTTCACAAACTTTATAAACAGCAGATTTGCATAATGACTGAAACCAGTCCACTGGAGAACAATGGGCTGGGAGGACAGTTCCTTGATCATTAAAATTTACCAGTGTGTTTTTTAGCTGTCCCTGAACAGGGATGTAAAAATACAGCAGTGATTATTTTTTAATATACACTGCTCAAAAAAGGAACAGGTTTTAATCTCAGAGCTCATCACAGTACAGAAACAACTTTTGTGAAGGTTACAAATGATCTTCTTATGGCCTCTGACAGTGGACTCATCTCTGTGCTTGTCCTGCTAGACCTCAGTGCAGCATTCGATACAGTTGACCATAATATTCTATTAGAGCGATTAGAGCATGCTGTAGGTATTATAGGTACTGCTGGTTTCATATCTATCTAATACACCCCAATTTGTTCATATAAATGGAGAGTCCTCTTCACACACGGTTACACACACACAAGGTTAATTATGGAGTTCCACAGGGTTCCGTACTAGGACCAATTCTGTTTACATTATACATGCTTCCCTTAGGCAGTATGATCAGAAGACATAGCATACATTTTCACTGCTATGCAGATGACACACAATGTTATCTATCCATGAAGCCAGATAACACACACCAATTAGTTAAACTGCAGGAATGTCTTAAAGACATGAAGACCTGGATGACCTCTAATTTTCTGCTTCTTAATTCAGATAAAACTGAAGTTATTCTACTCGGCCCTGAAAATCTTAGAAATATGGTATCCAAGCAGACACCCTCCAGTAACACTGTAAGGAACCTTGGGGTCATTTTTGACCAGGATATGTCCTTCAGTGCACATATTAAACAAATATGTAGGACTGCTTTCTTCCATTTGCGCAATATCTCTGAAAATTAGTTCATGCATTTATTACTTC